>OY744497.1:6088317-6266686 GCA_963556185.1 Pseudopediastrum boryanum | reverse complement strand
AGGGAGGGGTGGAGGGGGGTTTACTGGGAGGGGAGGGGGGTGGAGGGGGGGTTACTGGGAGGGGGGGGGGAGGCGGGGGTTACTGGGAGGGGGGATATGGGAGGGGAAGGGGGTACCTGCTGCAGATCATAACAGCTGTCTGATGATGAAGGTTAGGAGTCACTTACACCCACATGAATGGGGGGGAGAGGGGGGCCCCTAAGGGGGGATGGGAGGGGGAAGGGGAGGGGAGGGAGGGGAAAGGTTGGGGGGGCGGGTGCTTTTTGATGATATCTGAAACCTTGGTGGTTACCATTGGTCTATGTGAAGGGTGCTTTTGTGGTCTCATCTTACTTATTCTTGTATTTGGTCTGTTGGCAGTTCTACCCCAGAGCATCTGATGATGGTTAACGAAGGCCTTGCTCAATCTCATAAAGACAGAAGACTAGTTTATTTCTTGATATGCCATAGGAGAAGTGCCATAGGTCCCATACCTCAAGCTGTTATCAATACGGTGAGGTGGATATTCCGGATGCATGTCTGCGGTATGCATGAGCATTTACCAGGGCAAGCCTTCCATCTTCTTGCACTGAGTAGTGTTATGTTGTTGTACTGCACTGCAGGTGAGTCTGAATGGTAGTCAATCCATGCATGCGGTGTCAGCCATCAGTGTAAAGAGCAGGAGCTGCCTCGCCCCGCCGCCACAGAACCCTGATGGTTTACAATTCAAAACCCAGAAGGGGATGAGGAGAGATATGACAAGCAGAGTCAGCAGGAGCTTGATGATGAGTAATGCACAAGAGAAGGTTGAGGGTGATGGTGGTGGTGGGTTTGTTAGTAGTGATGGGATGACAGGGGTTGATGGAGGGGGAAGTGTGAAGGGGGAGGTAGATGCAAGGAGGTTGCAGCAGGAAGGTGTGGATGTGGTGGTTCCTGGAGGCGTTGGGGAGGATGGGGGAGCAGGAGAAATAGCAGGACAAGCAGCAGGAGGAGGACAAGCAGCAGCAGCGGAAAATGCAGCAGGAGGAGGAGCAGCGGCGGAGACAGCAGCACAGGCAGCAGCAGCAGCAGGGGGAGCAACAGCAGAGGCAGCAGGAGGAGGAAGTGTAGTAGCAAAGACAGCAGGGCAAGCAGCAGCAGGAGGAGTGGGAGGAGTAGCAGGAACAGCATCAGAAGTAGGGGGAGGTAGAGATGATTGTGAGGTGCTGAGCATTACGCCTTGGGATGCTCCGTTAGTGAGCCCAGGCGAGGCCAACCCTTTTCCAGAGGGTCAGAAGAAGCCTGATCTGAAAAAGGGGATGCATTTCAATCTGGAGAACAACGTGTGGGGAACCAACTACATAATGTGGGTGCCTTGGAGTGACAAGGATGTCAACATGGCCTTCAGGTTCCGCTTGGAAGTGGATCGCGTGGTGTAAAGCAACTTTAAATTATAAAGGCGCGACATCTTGCTTTTGTCATGTTACTGGCAGAATGGGCCGAGTGATTGATGTGCACTCAGAGTGAGTGGCATGCAACCATCGGACAGTGCCTGCAAGATTTCGAGTTGCAGCGCGAGAGAGGCCGAATCATTATAAGCGAGACATTTGTGTTATAGGACACTTTCTTAAGTCTTGCTCGAAGATTATCCACGTCTACTCTTCCAGACCCCAAGCAACCCGATCGCTATCGGCAGTGAATATCCGCGGGCAGCTCGAACGAGCGCCCCGTCGCCTATTGACATAAGTATGTCAAGAACGTTCATTTCAACACAATCATGCTCCAACATACCAACGCCCCGCCTACTGGAACGGCTCAACTTTGCCACACAGCTCCCACCCGTCCCAGATGCAGCACAACCCCAACCCACCATCAACCCCGTCAACAGATCCTAAACCACCAGAACCTCCCCCACCCCTGCTTTTGAACCCAGCCACCATCGAAGGCATACGCCCCAAAGCTCCCTCTAAGGAATACTGAACGTAGCGGCGCAAGTTTTTGGCTGCACCCTTGCCACCTCCCTGCTGTGCTGTCAACCCCAAACCACTGCTGCTACTGCTGCTGCTACTGCTGCTGCTGTTGCTACTGCTACTGCTGCTGTTGCTGTTGCCAGCTCCTGTTGGTAGCGCCCCACCTGCAGCATGCTGTACTGTTGGGCTGCAGAGCTGAACATCTACGTTGACGTGGCTGTGGCCAAATACATGGACATGAGATCCAATCTGTAAACAAACACAAAAAACAAATCTTCCATGTCAGGTCTCAGACTTGAAGTCAGAACAACTCATTCTGTGAGAGTGACTAACAGGAGCAGCAGCAACAACAGCATGGTTCAGGACGTGAGTGGTCCGCTCCTGTCCAGAGTTTGAAGATTTTTTCGGAGCGACTCCGGTTGAAGGAGACTGGGCTTTGGCCTGCAGGGTAACACTGGAATGTGAGACAGGTCACCACATTGTTCCTGGGCCATGCAGCACCCAGGGCATGATTTTTACAAGTATACCGGTAGTTGTGTGAAGAGAAGGAATCAAGACAGGGAGAGCTGAGATCGTTAGAGAACCGAGACTGGAAACAGTAGAATATGAGGGGTTCTTATCTGAGCAAAGTTCACTTGGTGCTGCCCTACAGGCGAGCACCCATTGGAAAGGTTGTAAACCCTCTACCACCATGATGGATTGGCTGCAGTCAGTTGCACCAGCAAACATAAATGCAGCATATTTTCCTGCAGCCAGTGTTCGCTATCGCCACCATCACTACAAGCATGGTATCATTCAGCGTCGGCAGCCTGGAGATAAGGAAGGGGAGAATGCCTATTAGGCACTGAGGATGAACCTTGTTACGCATCACAAGGCTGATGAGAGACCTGGGTTTGTCTTATGGGTTGTCGCTATCATCGGTTGATTGTGGGTTGACCATACCCATGGTCAACTGATGGGTTGACCATACCCATGGTCAACTGATGGGTTGACCATACCCATGGTCAACTGATGGGTTGACCATCAGTGCTCAAGCCATCAGTGTTCCTCACTCATGAATGCCATTGCCGGCTGCCCACACTGCTACGAAAGCTATTGCACTATCCAACACCCTTGGAGCAATCCACAAGAAACCACGAAACCACCCTAAACGCCTTGCACCCCCAGCACTCCTGCAGCCCTCACATTCCCCTTCGACAGCAATCCTTACCCTCCCTCTACTGTAGGGTTTAACACTTTACAGTTCAGGTTTACGGTTTAGGGTATATTACCTGGTCCAGCTGGTGCATCAACTGGCTGCATCCCACTGCCTTGCCCAGCTCTGCAGTGAAGGAGCTGTAAGGGAGAGCAGGGTGAGGCAGGAAGTGGCTTAGGCTGATCACAACAGGACAACTGCTGGTGCTGCTGCTGCTCTTGCTTGCTCCCATGCTGCTGCTGCTGCCGCTGCTGGTGCTGGTGTTTTTCATAGTGCTGCTACTCCCTAATGCCTCGGAGCTTCCTTGATGGCTGGTCGAAGCTTTTGGTGATAGGCTCAGGCTAGCCAGGGTGGCCGCAGCAGCAGCAGCAGCAACACCAGGAGGAGGTCCTACATGCATAACTTTACTGTCTGTCCCGGCAGCTCCCAATATTGCTATTCCCGTTTGGGGCTGCTGCTGGTGCTGCTCTGGCAGCTGCTGCTGCTGCTGCTGTTGCTGCTTTTGATGCTGCTGCTGCTGAGCTCCTAGTTCAGACCGCTGCGGGTTCAGCTCAGACTGGTGGGGGCTCGCACGAGTACCAGCCCTCTCCTGCTGCTGCTGCTGCTGCTGTTTATGATGCTGCTGCAGCTGCTGCTGGTATTCTGTAGCTAAGGCCAGGGCAGGTGTGTTGAGCTTGAGCATGATCTGCCACACATCAAGGTCTGACACGGGCCAAGAGCAGTACCTGTCAAACCTGAACCTGCCAGGCCTGCGGGCAGATGATGGGTGAAAACAGAGCAGCTGGTGGCAATTAGTGGCTCTTACTGTGCCAGTTGGTTTGGTTTTGTAATCAAAGGAGGCTGACTACAGGCAGCAGTGGCATAGCTTGCTAACAAATGACTCTGGTAGTGGTGGGTTGTGAGGGTACGTATTAGACATAATTACATAAAAGCTTTGATACTGCTGCATAGACCCTAACATGCAGCAGATTAAAGCACAGACTCTAGACAAAGGAACCTATCTTGCCCCGCCCGCCATCACACACGACCCAGCCACTAATGCATCCCTCATAATAACAAGCAATCTATAAGAAGGAAAAAATCCAAAGTTGGTGACGTTTGTGTGGGGGTTGGATTGTTTTTTGGGGGGGGGGGATTTAATGACAAGGATGCCATGCCATGGAGACAAGCAGTACAGACTACCACCAGGGAAGACAGACAGAGCTCCGATATTGGAGTCAAAAGCCATTGGTTAATTGAGAGAGAAAGAGAGGGCTACGCAAGGAGGGGCGTGAGTTGCCCTCCCGCGTAAGATTGGTGTAAGGATTACACTGGGCCAGCCTACCATGGGAAATTTGGTTAGAATGATTCCATCTATGCACAGACATTTGTGGCGTACGATCAAGGAAGTAGGTTTACTTAGTGAACACGCCCCATATGTTTCACTCTGAATATGACAAGCAAACAAGTATCAGACACAGGATTGGCCTCGAGTGACAGGAACCCTAAACCCTAAACGCTAAACCCTAAACCCTGAGCAAGACATGATGCTCCCTTGGTTGAGTGAGTCGAAGCCGGGCGTTAGTCCTGCATGAGTGAGACACAGTACTAAGTAGCACACGTGGTGCTTCCCTCCCCCCCGCCCCCACACCCTTACCTTGGGTCTTGTGTATCAAAGGTGTGGTTGTACCATGACAGCAGCGGGACGATGAGCACCTCCTGACCCACAGCCACAGGGGCACTGTCAACACCCAGATCACGACACATCTGCAGCAGCAACCAGGCCAAGCGCTTCAGCTAAAGGCACTCAGCTAACACTCGGCAACAGGTCAGGAGCAGACACAAAGGAGTGGAACATGAGAAGCCGCTATGTGATGGGTTTGGGATCTGTGGTATACAAAAGCAAGGTTGAACGAGTTCAAGAAGAGCTGAAGGGATGTTAAATCATCTCGTCTTCTACAAGCAGCATGCTTTGGTCATTAATGCGATACATACCTGTTGTAGGGCCAGCAGCTTTGCAAAAGCATCTGGGTAGAGCTGCTCCTCTGTTGACCCGGGTTTGACCCACAGCTCATGGTTACCTGCCACCCACACCACGCGATGAAACCTGGAGCGCAGCAGCTGTAGAGCTGCCTTGGTGGCGGCTGCTGTGTCTGCTACATCACCTGCAGCAGTGCAACAAACAGATAGATGGCATGGTTTGAACATCATATTTGAAAGGAGGGGGGAAACCCAGAGCCAAGACCAGGCTCAAAGGGTTTCCAGCAAACCAAACTGACTGCAAGCACATGTTGCCATGGCCTGGCCTTTGCTCTATTACTTCACAAGAGTGACCGGCCCCTCAGACTGGATTGTACTAAGCCCGTGACTGTATTGATGTTGAATCGACGAGCACCCACCTGCCACCAGCAGCACATCGTTTTTGAACTTGGTGGTGCTGATTTGCGACAGCAGCTCCATGTTTGCCCCCCCATGCTGGTCCACATGCAGATCAGATATGCAGAACACCCTGGTGGGGCAGGCTGATGAGGCTGTAGCGCTGCTGCTGGTGGTGGTGTCGAAACTAGTGCCATAACTGCTGTGGCTGCTACTGCCAGTCCTGCTGACACTGCTGCTGCTGGGGTCTCTGCTGCCAGTCTTGTCAGAGGCAATGGCTGACATTGCATTCACCAGGACTACTGCACCACTGGAATCTGCATCCATAGTCTGCTGCTTTTGCTGCTGCTGCTGCTGCTTCTGCTTCTGGTGCTGCTCTGCAGGGACTTTCTGTGGCTTATATGCATCCATGAGCATCCGCTGCTGTAGGTACTGGAAGTAAGGCGCTGGAGCATGTGCAGCAGCATCTCCTGTAGTAGTAGTGCTCCTTTGTGTGTGTAGCTGGCAGAGCTGTCCCAGAACATTCAAACGACCCATGGCCAATGTCTGCAGCAGCTGCTGATGCTGCTGATGCTTCACAGCTTCCGTGGGAGTGGGTGTCAATTCCTCCATGCTACCCCCAACATTTTTGACATGGGCTGCAACAAGGGTTGCAGTATGAGGCTGCATTAGTGGAGGGTTTAGGAGAGGGTTCGGACCCCGAGTCAAAGGATTTATGAATGGGCCCAGGAGGATGACACCTTGGCTTAGCAGATGGAGTTAGGCAGAATCCCGGTTTTATGAGCAAGGAGGCCTCACCAGCGAACATCTTCTGGCAGGTGGCGAACCCCTTTGCGAACAAGCAGTACGCGAGGTTATAGTCCTGCATGGCGAGCGCTGACTCGGCTAGAAGCTGCCATCCCCTAGCCACTTGCCGGAGACCTTGTGCTGCATCCAGGGAGCGTTTTGCAGCTACCAATGCCAACTCGTGCTGTCCAAGAGAGAGGTGGCGTACGCCCGTGGCATAGTGAGCGTCGCAAGAGGATGCTGAGCATTGCATACTGCTGCTTGTGCTGCGGACCGGCACTGCCGGATGGAGTCAAGTCACTTGCGTGCGTGATGCAGTTGAAAATCTGTTTAATTGAAGGCCTTCGCCTGCGTTACGGTGCTAGTTATGTCTTGAGGGGAGTTGTGGAGAATGAACCCTTGGTGGCCGCAATGAGCAGGATAAGGAGAGGGCATTTATTAGGTTAGTTAGGTTGCTGTGCTGCTATCCTACTTATGCCCCAGGTGGCTTGGGGCAGTGAATGACTACTACTACAGCAGGCTAAAACGCACTGGCTTTCCTTGGACGGTCCAGGTGATCCCTGGCACTCGGCCGGCCGCCCCAGCCGCCGGGGCTCAGATAGATCACGCCCGGCCGGCTGGGGTCAGATCAAGCTGGCTGGTGCCACTCAGCACCAGCGGTACCGGGCCACCTTATACACCATGCGAGAGACTTTTATGGCAGGAGCTGCATTAGACACGTACACGGAGCAAAGCGGAAAGCGGTATCTAGCGTTCCTTTGCAGCCCGCAGCGAAACTCCGGCTAGGTCAAAGGACCTTCAGTGACGACACTCGGTTCGCGTCAAGTGGCGTCACGTGGAATGAATGAAATGCACTTCAGAAGTCCAGTCGGAATAGGATGAGCCACAAATTAGGATGCGGAAGCCAGTGCTCCTTGTTAAACCAAGTGGAGAATTGCAGATGTGAAGCACTTGAAATTGAAAGCACCCATTCGACCGAAACGTACAGTCTGGACCCAGCTAGCCTCAACTCGACGAAGCGCGGGGAATTTTCGAAAGATACGCACATAAGATATACTTTCTTTTCCTTTTTCTTGCAGCACCTGTCACCTGCACGCCCTCGTCAGTCACTGTTACCTCGGATAGCGGTTCCGGTACTGTCAGAATTGCACTTGGGTTCGTTGATAAGTGCAAAATATGGGTAGTGTCCTGGGGAAGTTTGCTTCTTTCGAAGCCACTCATTGTCTCATAGACCGTGAAACAAATGAACGCGTTGAGGAGACGGTAACACTATGGGAACAGTCCGCCCTAGATTTCGCCTAGAATCAGTCTAGATCTCGCCTAGGCGTCTAGGCACAGCCTCCTACACTGCCTAAAATCTAGACACAGCCCCTAGACTGCCCAGGTAATTCTAGGCACCGTCTAGACCCAATCTAGGTCCACTCTAGGCATGGAAGCAGTTCCACTGGGACATTGCCTAAGCTTTCGTAGGCTGCTAGTTCTGTCTGCTCGTTCTCACCGCAATGAACACTTTAAATTGCAAGTATGCTTACATTAGTAAACAGAACATCTTTCACCCCAAATCCTGGCAAGTAGATCGCTAGCTGTGGATCTTCCACACAAGGTGCCCTGTACTGGCTAAAATTTGCAACATA
Source organism: Pseudopediastrum boryanum (assembly GCA_963556185.1). Taxonomy (NCBI): domain Eukaryota; kingdom Viridiplantae; phylum Chlorophyta; class Chlorophyceae; order Sphaeropleales; family Hydrodictyaceae; genus Pseudopediastrum; species Pseudopediastrum boryanum. Next base: position 6,258,788 of record OY744497.1, on the reverse strand, counting down.
TCTAGATGATAAAACCACATGCATATGCTGTATGATACAGCAGTCAGTACCAAGTGCATTTACATTGGGCATATATGCAAAGGCCATCTGCACATAATTCATAACACCTGCAGCAGCAGCAGCAGCAGCATAACCTTACTATCCAGCGGGCAGAAGCAGCAGAGACTAGTACAGAAGCAGCACCGCTTGCAGCAGGAAGCTGGCAAAACATTGGGCCAACAGGAGGAGAAGGAACCATGTGACAGCTAGGAGCAGTTGCATCGGCAGCTAGCTGCTCACCTGCAACATTGGACGGATGGGCACAAGCAGAAGAAGATCAGCGACAACAGTAGCGGCAATAGCAGCAGGGGAAGACACATAACCAGCAGACTATTGAGCAGCAGGGGCAACACCAGCAGAAAAGGAGCCAGCAGCAGCAGCCAGCAGCACCAGTAATGGAAGAAGGCCACACTGCAGCAGCAGCAAACCAAAGGAGCAGGAGGGGAAGCAGCATGAAGGGACTAATGACAAGAAGCAGCACGAGGAGCAGTTACGCCAGCAGTCATTTTAGGAACTACACCCCCATACAACATACACGGGAAGCTGAGCACCTAAAATTAACCTCAAACAACAAGCTTTATGATATGTCTGCAGCAGGACATGTTGGCATGCCACTGTCCTCTGCTGTAGTTGTTTGGTATGGTATCCAAAGCAAGGCACCACTTTCAGCAGCGCTTCCAAAGACAACCCCTGTGATCCCAACACAGCATGTATTTGTTGAAAGACCACTGCACAGCCTTCTGGGCCAACACAGCATATATTTGGGGCTGGCAGTAGCAAAAGAAGCAATAGGGCGCAGCAGCTGAAGGAGCAGCAGCAGAACTAGGAGCAGTAGGTGCCAGATATTATGAGAAACATCATATCACTGATAACAGCAAAGCAGCAGCAGACACTGCTGCTGTGTTGCTGATGCGATTCTCGTAACCTTTGTGCTGCAGGTGCCATTCCTGGTACCATAACTGGTAGTGGACCTACCTTAACCATCGCTAACACATGTGTTAGGTACATCTCATTTGTTGTAATACACACATGCATGCTAAGCCGCAACGGCATGGTCGCTTCACTGCATGAATCAGGGCATTTGCCAATCAAGACACTACGCATCCTTGTGATCACAACAGATCCCATACAAGCAGTGCAGAACCGAAGGAGCCAGGATTGCACAGCCAAGCAGAGAATGTTTGAAGTGTTATAACTTAAAAGCAGATTGCCATGTTGAATCTCCTAAGCGGCCCAAACTGCGCTAGTCAGAAGCTTCTTGTGCCAACGTCACTCCCGCAACTGGCATATATTGCAAGAAAATGAAGGATAGCAAGATGAGTTCTAGGGAAGACTGGAGTACCAGGGGTAAGCAAGGTGAGCAACCAGCTCCCAGCCTACCTGCTGCTGCCAGCACCCATGCAACCCCAATTAGCCATGGGCTCAGGTAGGTACCACACGTAGTCTGTGCCAATCCATGGTATCCATCCAGCTCCGTAGGCCCGTTAGAACGCTGGTGTTAAATACCATAGGAGGTCATGGGGCCATATGGCTTATGCTTAGGCTGTCTCTGCTGGCTCAGAGTGGGAAAATGCATCCAGTGGCCCAGCCTAAGTTGCCACCACGCAGATGATACGAGAGTCCTTTTCATGATAAACCCATCATAAACTCATATGTGTGCTTAAATGAAAGGACAGCTATCTGGCTAGAAGTAGCTCGACCATCACTCGACACATGTGGAACGGTCAAGTGTCTGGCGGCCACGGAGAGACCTCGAGCTTTTGAGTGAGGACATTAGGCTCTGCTGTGGAAGAAAGAACCGCTCATCTGGTGTCCTGGCACTAAGAATGAAGAAGACAAGAAGAGTGCCGAAGCCACGGTTTCAAAGCGAGTGACTCCAGGTGGGCTCCGCCAGCCTTCACATGCTTGCCCAATCAATTGCATCCAAGGAGTTATGCTGTGAACTTCATGCATTTCCCCATTCTACATGGTTTCATACCCTGCTGTATGAGACACGTTGTATACATCAGTGCCTGCACCAGACGGTGACAACCACAACCTCCGAGGCCGCAAGCGGATCAAAATGATGCTGTTTTGAGCGAAAGTGTAGGCTGTGTTTTGCGAATGCTCGCCCAGAGCTGGCGTACATTCTTGCCACTATGTGTGTTGTCGAACCCTACCGCCCAGCATGCTATCAGCCCCCAAGCATCCATTTCAGTGGATTGCGGTCGAACGCGCACAGAAGTGCAGCTCAGACTATCACTAGACCCGATTCGTCTGTCCTGGAGCGTCCACGTCATGCATGCTCTTCTGGTTTCCTGGACATCACAGCGACTCGGCAGCCAGCCAGCCAGCCAGCCATATGGAGAAACCCAGGCCAAGCAGTTTGTACCTTACGTTTGAAGAGCTGATCGTCTTCTGCACTAATGTATCGGATCTGTGCATGTTCCGCTAACTGACGGCTTGCCAAGGCAGCAAGTAGATTCTTTGGGGCTTTCCTTTGGCTGGCCAGAGCTGGTTGAAGGCTCCACCAGTTTCCACCAAAAGGTATACCCCAGTCTGGCTGATATCCTTAACTTCGTACCTGATACAAATCAGCATTTTTGCGCCCTGACCAGATGCTTATCTCACATACCAGAACAGCATTGCATACCTTGTTGAGCAGGGCTGACATGTTGACGAAAGGAAGCACACATTGCTTACATAAAGATCACCAGCAGCATGGCATGGATACCTGTCTTGGGACCTGTCGTAGCATGTCGGTCCAGAGGAGCAGTGACTTGCGGCCGTGGTGAACTCAGCAGAATGACTGCAAAAGTCAATGCAGCAGGAGTTTTATCACTTATCAACTTTGCCTGGCCTCTTGTCGATGGTGCACGGTGCAGCAGGAATTGTCCCATTTGCCTGGACCCAAACCTGCTGCCTGGACGTTAGGGGCAGTGTGGCATGCCGTTGCATCTGGACTGAACAGCAGATATGTGGCAGTGTTGGCCATATGCAGCCATCCCTCAGTGCATGAACTTTTTGCTTGATGTTTGGTTGTGACCATTGCTTTCTTGTGTATTTTTCATGCAGATCACTGGTACAGAAAGGGTGCATGGTGCCACCTCCTCAGCTTTTGCTGCCGTCAGGTCTGCAGGATTTGGCAAAGACCTTCAGACTTTCTCTGAAAGGATTCCTGGTGTGGACAGGCTGGAGCTACCTGCAAGCAGTCAGACATTCCTCCGGCCCTCAGCTAAGGGCTGCCATGCACAACAGCAGCAGCAGCAGCGCCAGGGTTCCGCATATAAGGGGCATGCTGTCCTCTCATTCAGATCAAGTATGCATGCGGTACAAAATGTAATGCAAGCGTCTGCGTTTCCTATTTGCAGTAACCCCAGCATATGGGCTTGGGCTGCATTGCAGTGTGTAGATCAGACATGCACCTTAAGGGGGCACCTGTCGTATTTGCTATGGCAACCTACAAGTTGCCATAGCAAAATGCAGTAAGCCCGCAAACCAAGCTGTAATTCGGCATGCATGTATCAGTGATTGGACAGGTTTGCATTTGTGCTTTTGTAGAGGCCCACCAATGTTGCAGTCTAATCCTCAGGGGACATGCCATAAGAGATTGTGGTACAGGTATGACTTCCGTTAGGGCTGTGGCACTTTGTGCTTTTACACGGAGTCATGGTAACAGCCAAGGGAACGGTTGGTCAATAGCGCTCCTTGTGCGCATTGTCTCCTACTACTTGCATGTATTCAAGGTTGACACAGGCAGGTGGGGTTGTCACTTCATGAGCTGGTGGTATGGTTATTGTACAGCTTGTCTTAACTCGCTTGCAGAAGTGGTTTTCTGCAATAGCTGTTGACTCTGGGAACTATATGTTGTGTGCTTTTGACCTTGGTGGTGTAATTGGTCGTGTGGACTCCATTGTCTTTTGCATCCATCCGATGCTGCGTTTGGTCGTTATGAGCTAGCAGCCCTTTTGCGGCTGCCGCACCTAATTTTTGTTTGTTTGTTAATGATGTCCGTGCTATTGTTCATGAGTGATTCTGCTCTGTGAACACCTCTTGGTTCTGGCAGAAGATTTTTGCTTGGGGGTGATCCTGGTAGGTCACCTTCCACGGTTCTACTGGTCGCTTTGTGCTATCTATTTATCTATAGACTATTAGTGGTCATTATCGTCCCAATGCAGATAAGAACTCATGATGCCAAACGATTGGGGTGCTCGCTAGAGATTGATACTGTTTGCTGCTTGCCTTCTTACTTGTTACAGTTTTGCCATTCAAGTTTGTGGGCATGGCATTTATCAATGTGTGCTTCCATGCTGGCAGGGGTTGAGTGCCACAGGTTGGCACTCTTTGCCTTCTGGCAGGCAGGGACATTGTGCTACTGGCAATGGTAGGGTTGCTTGCTGGGTAGCTCTAAGTACTGCTGTCGTGTGTGGGTGTGAGTCTCAGGACCAATCAAATGAACTGTGAGGTCATTGTGCCAAAACAGATTAATCTGGAGGTTCCTAGAACCGCAGGCGGCTAGGACCCCTAGACCTTGACAGCCTAGATTTACCTGGATCTGCCTAGAATGCAGGCGCCTAGACCGCCCTAGACCCCCCTGTGTCCGCCTAGAATGCCCCTAGGCCCCTAGGCAATCTAGCAAATATAGGCAGGTTCTAGGCAAGTCTAGGGTGATTCTAGGCCGAATCTAGGGCGGACTGTTCCCATAGTGTAAGTAGCAGCATAGCATATTCAAACTCCCTAGGAGTTGCCCTATGCACCTCACACATGAATAAGAGAAACTACCTGATCCACTGCTGACGGTAGCATGGACATCCATGCTCTCTTACTCAACATCAGTAATGTACTCAACTCCCCCACAGCACTGCTGCTGCCACTGCTGCTGCTACTGCTGCTGCGTTGGTCTCACCGCACGACCTCTGCCACCCCCCATTCCCCCTGGTTCCCTGCAGATGCCCTTCTCCCAGACTGTGAAGCAGCTGCTGTTGTACAGGACCTTCATTGGCCACCTGCTGCTGCGCTTCCCGGCGACCTGGGCTATTCTGAGCTGGCAGCACAAGCGCTCTGCAGCACATGCGGACAGCCCTGAGAGCAGGAAAGACATTCCGGGCTTCATCAAGGTGAGACTCTAGCTTAGTGTTAACCAGCACATACCAATCCTCAAAGGGACTTGCACAATTTCAAAAACATCTGTAGCCTTTCATTGCTGACAGGAGCTGCCGTGTTTTATCTGCCACTACTGCTGCTGCTGCTTTGCTTTGTGTAGTTGTAGTCAGTAGTCCTGGTGGTGGCAGGGAGGACCTGCTTATCAGACTTATGCTGTACAGTTAGCCTGCCTTACTGCTACTGACCAGCAGTTTTTGTGCTGTAGTCCCCTTCCGTGCAGCCGCTACTGCTGTTTCCAGTATCACCATCCCGATCTGGCAGCGCTGCTGCTGCTGCTGCTGCTGCTGCTGCTGTTCTGCGTTCTGCGGTGCTAGAAACTGCTTCACCACTGGCACCCATGCTGAACCCCTGCTTCCATACATCTAAGCTAGTAAGTGTTTCGCATGCGGGAAAACTGTCAATGTAGTGTTTTGCTATTTCTTCTCTGAACAGACTTCTGACAACCTGCTGACTCTTTCCTTCCCACTCTTGGCATCCCGACAGGAGTACCAGATCCCAGGATTGTATGAGGCTAAGAAGCGTGTGGAGGAGTATGCCACACTACAAGACTTCTTCACACGGGAGTTGAAGCCTGGAGCAAGACCAGTGGCAGAGCCAGAGTAAGCCCAGGTTCTGGGTTGGGTCCGATACCCTGTGGAAGGTGGTCCTGCATAAGTAGGCCTACTTCCTTGATTGTACGCCACAAACTGGTGTGTGCGTAGATGTAGCCATGTAACCAGGTCCTGACCTTCTCACCCAGCTCTCTCTTGTATGCAGGTAGGGCACCTCCACATCGTCCGAAGCCAGCAGCTGTGCCCAAAGTGACTTGGTTTTCTTGGTCCTATTTTCAGCGGCATAGAGAGAGAAAGAGAAAGGGACGCAAGGCCATGGGAATGGCTGCGAAGACTTAAGGAAAGAGGGGTCTTGCCGTAGCGTGCCACCTTTCAGCGGCATATGCCTATTGTTGACAGCAATGACACTGAAGGCATGTCTCTACTTGATGTGCAAGTTACTAATCCATCACACTTACTTCACAGCATGCCGTGAGAGCTGCAGGACACTGTGGAGACATACAGAGGTACTTATGAAGAGCATGTCACCTCCAGAAAGCTTTAAGAAAGCTCCAGTGGGTATGAACAACTAGAAAAGGATATGATAGATGACACCCTGACTTATTCGTCCATATGGTGGGCTGGCCCAGTGTACTCTTTACACCAGTAGTTCCCTCGGGTGATCTTATGCAGAAGGCCAAGTCACGCCCCTCCTTGCATAGTCCTCTCTATCTATCTCACTCATTCCTCCCATCCCCTTATGCTTGAAACCCCAGTTATAGAATCTACCCGCAGACCCCCCCCATCCAGTTCTGGCCTCAATCACCCCCTGACACCTCCTGCATGTGCTTCTTCTTGTTGCAGTAACCCAGGTGTAGCTGTGATGCCCTCTGACTCAAGAATGGTGGTTTATGAGAGTGTGGACAAGGCGCACCGCTTCTGGATCAAGGGGCGTCACTTCAGCATTGCTAATCTGCTGGGCCCTGGGTATGACCCGGATCACTGGGTACATGGGGCCATCGCTATTAACAGGTGGGCCCTGGTACTTTAGTGGCAAGTTAAATGTGCTGCTGTGTGGGACTAAGTGTTATTAGCAGCGGGACCATTCTTCCTCCAACTTAGAATAGAGGGCCATCGCTATTAACAGGTGGGCCCTGGTCTTTCAGTGTGGGCGGCCTTGGAGGCAAAGCGGGTTAGATATATGCTGCTGTGTGAGATGAAGTGTTCGCAGTGGGACCATTCTTCATTCCAGTAACTTGGAAGGTTGGGCCCAGTACTTCACCTGGTGGGGCCGCCAGTTTGGGGCCGCCAGTTGCATTAACCTGCCATGCCTTGCCCTTGTTGGCACGCCGGACCACAGTTGCAAGAAGCGGGGGCAATGTGACTTGATCAGCTGAACCCCGTAATCACCCAAGGACTGCCCTTCGCTTCTGTAGTCGATGGTTCCCTTATGTTTGGGCCTGAGGGTAGGGTTGCAGAGAGGTTTAAGTGCAGTCTGGAGGGTGGGCGATGTGCGTGCTGGAATGTGAGACACGTAGCATTGCTACTGCTGCTGTTACAGCCACTGCTAGACCTGCCATGTGTGCATAGCTAGGGTCTGTCTCTGTTCTGTAACCGTAATCTAGAATCTGAAACAAGACTTTAATTTTACAAGTTAACAATACCTTAGCATTGTCTGAAGCAAGACCTGATTGTTACAAGTTATGTCCTGCTCTGTTGCAGGTTGGTTCCTGCGGATATCCACCGCCTGCATGCCTCTGTGCCTGGTCGCATTGTGAAGATCAGCACCATAGGTAACCGCTGGATGGCCTCTGAGTGGCTGGGGGTGCACAGCAGCTTGGACGTGCTCACTGAGAATGAGAGGCTGGTCATGGAATTTGACACAGAGCGATTTGGAACTGTGGTGCAGGTAGGAGCAACACAATACTGCTGCTGGGAAGATGGAGGGCTAATGGATACAGTAGCATCCGTTCGTTGTCCAACTTGTCTACATATCACGTTTCAGAGTATATCCCACTTGATAATGACAATGCTGCTGCTCCAAAATAGGTTTAATCTCTCTCTATTCCTCTCTATTCCTCTCTATTGTCAAATTTCTTGTCCTGCTAATGGAAGTCTTAAGCATGCTGCTGCTGCTGCCTCACTGCCCTCTTGACAGGTGATGATAGGCGCCAGTGAAGTGGGCAGTGTGAAACCTCTGGTCAAGGAGGGACAGACAGTGGCAAAGGTGAGCTGTACAGAGTTGAGCCAATTTGACGTGTTGGGTTGATTCAACTTAGATGACCTTATGTTTTGATGTATCTCATCACACTGCTGGATTTTGAATGGAAGCTCACTTGGACAAGGAAAATGGCCTATAGGTGTGGACATGCACCTAGTAGCAAATGTCTCCTGTGCGGTGACGAGGATGGCGGACACCACACAGCCTCAGGATGCCCAGCTTTGAAAAGAATGTACATCAACAGGCATAACAAGGTCGGCCGACTAATCATGACAAGAGTGTTAAGGGGACGCAAAGGAGCATTTGTCATTCAAATGGACCTTGGATCAACTGAAAACTGTGCAGAAGACGGCATCATGGCCCACCAGTCTAGAAACATCCCGTGGGAGCTCCTTCCAAGGGGACTAAAGGAGGCAGTGCAACAAGCACAAGGCACCACCGACAAGCGCCCTGATGGTATGCTATACAAACCCAAGAATGGAAACAACCCAGCAGAGTACTGGATAATAGAGGTCAGGATCTGCAGGGATTCGGACCCAACAGGCCAGCAAAGCAAAGCTGATTATCAACACCAAGTACTCATTGACAAAATCAAAGACATAGACCCCACTGCCAAAGTATGGTACTATCCCTTGCTTGTCGGAGTTGCAGGCACCATATACAACAGTACCACCATGAATCTTCAAGCCCTCGGTATCAAAGGGCAAGCTCTAAAGCAATGCATTTCAGAAGTACATACTGCAGCAGTTAAGTCCTTACACAGCATATACACAACAAAAAGAAAACTGGAAAAGCCCAAAGAGCCTCAATGGCACAGGAGGAACTACAAGAAAGTAAGCTAACAAAGGCGGGTGGGCGGAAGCCCACCCACGGATGTAACTATCCTATGGTAGGCTGGCCCAGTGTAATCCTTACACCAATGGGCCCCTCCCTTAATCTTACGCGGGAGGGCACCTCACGCCCCTCCTTGCGTAGCTCTCTCTCTCTCTCTGGAAGCTCACTGATGGCAGCAGCAGTTCAGCAGATTCTGTCATATAGTATGGATGGAGCCCGGTTTCATGATGTGCCATGATGTCATGATGCGCAATAGCATAAGGGATATAGGCTCCGCACTTCTACCTGTTACAAAACAGTGAATACAGGGATGTCTTCATCCCGCAGCCATAAATTGAATCCAAGGCACATGAGGTCCAGTGCTTCAAGTCAACACTCTTAGGTCTCTTTTCATTCAGAATTGCTGAAATGATCGTGAGGTTCACTTTTCCGACTGCTGTATGTCCTTCAGGGTGATGAAGTGGCTGTGTTTGCATTTGGTGGTTCAATCATGGCCACACTGTTCCCTCCCGGCAGCATCGAGTTTGACCAGGACCTGCTGGAGCAAAGCAGCAAGCGCTGTGAGACCAAAGTGAAGATTGGGATGAGCTTGGGCAGAGCAACAGGGAGGGTGGCCAGGGCTGGGGTGGATGGGAGGGAGCCAGTGGGCTCAGCTTCTCAGCACTGAGGTTTGGATGGGTGGGGTGAATTATGTGGTGGCATTTGTTTTGTGGGGGGTTTGTGGGGTTTTCGGTGTTGTGTGTGGGTTGGTTGTTGCATGGGTGTTTTTGTTTGTTTGTTTGTTTGTTTTGTGGGATGGTAAATGAAGGAGGAGCTGGTGGTATTGCCAAGGGGTGGGACACATAGCCGGCTATAGACCGGTGAACATCTATTTTTTTGGGACTGCTGCATGCCATGCAGGTCGTGTGGTGTGCCGGACAGCAGCTTTCATTGGAAGGCAAATTCCAATGGTATTGTTTTTGGACCCATCCGATGGTGTGTTTGGTCGTTTCGACCTAGCAGCCCTTTGCGGTTGCCGCACCTTAAATTTTTGTTTGTTTGTTTGTTATTACTTATGGTAGGGTGGCAGGGATTTCAGCATGTTGGAGCATGAAACTTCGTCTCAAGATAACCCGGGTGTCTAATGTATTGGCTGCATGTTTTTTGTGGTGACAATGGGTAGAGTGGATGAATCGATGCTGCCATTGACGTACGGTTGGCCAAGTGAATGCATTGAGCTCTGGAGAAGGTCGAATATGAGTGGGCTGTTAGGACCCGCGGAAGGGCATGCTGGCAACGGAAATTCCCTGGAAAGCATATTCAAGTTCCAATTGGCTTTCCAATTGGCCGAGTGAACACGGGGCGTTGGACTGTTAGTGCCGAGGGGTCACTGCCAGTGCCCCTTCACTTGGAGTCCTTCCAAGCCAAGCACTCTGCTCATACGCGATGGATCCGACTGAACTCGTGGAGACGAGGGAATATTTAAGAGGAGTTTAGTAGGTTCCATCTGAGGACAACAGAACAGATGCTGCACACTCGCGTCCCAGGTAGGTTCGACATCTGTGCTCACCCCGCGAGGACTGTTAAACGTCCAGAATTCACCAGGACATCTTGTATACACAATACAGCAGGCCGATGCACGGCTGCTAGCTTATGCACCCACAAGCTCAAGGCAAGCTCAACGAGGCCTCATGCAGCTCCATCGCTACAGGGCATGGACCATCAACAACAACAACAAACATTTAAGGTGTGGCAAACCATCAAAACCCTCTCCCCCATGAAGACGCCTCATCAATCCACACACGCTACCAACACACGAACAGACAAGTAACACTCTGTGCGCATCCACGCCCAGTAATTCCCGCACACACACAAACATGTGCTGGCCAGTTCTACGGTGCATGTCCCGTTGTCACAGACTGCCACAGTACAAATGAAACATCCAAGCCCTTCCCACCCCAGCGGAGCCCATCCAGTCATGTCCGCTCCAGTCATGTCAGTACAAAATCGTATGATGGCAGAGCCAGCTAGTTGCATGCACTCAGCAGACATAGCAGACATCCGCCACATAAAACAACTCCCAAACACACACTACCCAGCAGGCAGCCACACCGGCACCAACACAATGGGTAGGCCGTTCCGTTGCTGTCAATTGGCTCCCAAGGATACTTCACAGCTGTTGTTAAGGCGTTGGTCCTGGTCAGTAGGGTGCGTAGCCTCCCCTCCTTCCACGTCCCCTGGGGGCATACCTACAGGCAGAACAGCGTAACAAAACCGCCAGCAGTGTTGAACATGCAGCTTTGACCTAGGTATCAAGGTTTGTGACAGCAGCCACCTGAAATTCATCTGTCCTGTTTGCTTACACACAATAACAAGCATGCTTCTGAGTGACACAAGAAAGCAACCAGTCCCGTAAGGCATTGAACGGCAATCAGCCTCAGAGTGTCCCCACCTAGAAGACTGTGTCCCTGCTGATTACTGTAAATGCATCACACGCACGCCAATGATCTGCATGTCTGCCTGATCACATGCATCCCATGCCAGACTGCTCATTCGATCAGCTCAAACAGACTACAATCCACAAGTAATGAGATTTGGACGTCATACGCAGCATCTGTCGATGTTAATCTGCAGCAGCTACATCCTGCTAGATGACAGGCACTAGCCTGACAAGTACAACATTTGCTAGGGATGCATACCCGTAACCATAGCCATAGCCGTACCCTCTGCCCCTGGGTGGGCCTCGGCCGTAGTATCCTCGGCCACGTCCACGCCCCCGGCCACGATACTTCATGCCAGGCAAGTTGGTGCGCTTCCTGGTCACCTGCAGCAGAACAAGTACAACACAAACAGCAACAAGAGCAAGAATTATAATTTATCAATCCACTCCAAGAATCTGCAAACTGCAGCACAGGTTCAAGAGTCAGCACTTGGTGGTGCCAACCAAAGCGTACCCGGATGGTTACATTGGGCACCCTGCTATAGCACCACGTCTGCTGTGCCTTTTTGCATCTAGAAGCACACTGCCACAGCATAATCACTCAAGCCTGCCCATACACCGTTTGAGCCCGCTGCGCTCTCTGAACATAGATGTACCGGCCACCCTGCTAGTAAGACTTGTATCTGCTAGCAAACCCCATCTGGCTGCTTCTGAGGATCAACTATCGCCTTCTCACAGCCAGCTGTTTCAGTGGAGTTGCTGCTGTTGCGGGCAAGCCCCCTACAGACAACTTATCCTCGTCAGGGCTTGGCATAGCTTTACAGCATGCAAATGGTACCGCTATGTTGCCTCCGCTGGGTTTCTGCTGACTCCAACAAGCACCGCCCCTCCACATGCAGCAGTGGATGCCTGATCCCAATACAGTTTGTGCTTGTGGAGTCAATATACTTCCTCGCACATCTCTACCGATGGCCGCTACGGCTCCACCAGTGGCCACCCGCACTTCTGACCAAACAGCCGCAGCCTTTGCTGCTTCTGCTACCACCTGCCTCACCCACCGCCATTGCTTGCTGCTTCCTTGCTCCTCTTCCCCTGCATCACTTCACTCCTGAACCACCTAAGTCGCTCCTCATCCCCATCCCATTGCTGCCTCCGTTGCCCCTCTTCCCCTGCATCACTTCACTCCTGAACCACCTAAGTCGCTCCTCATCCCCATCCCATTGCTGCCTCCGTTGCCCCTCTTCCCCTGCATCACTTCACTCCTGAACCACCTAAGTCGCTCCTCATCCCTAGCCCATTGCTGCCTCCGTCGCTCCTCTTCCCCTGCATCACTTCACTCCTGAACCAACTAAGTCGCTCCTCATCCCCATCCCATTGCTGCCTCCGTTGCCCCTCTTCCCCTGCATCACTTCACTCCTGAACCACCTAAGTCGCTCCTCATCCCTACCCCATTGCTCCTCCGTTGCCCCTCTTCCCCTGCATCTCTTCACTCCTGAACCACCTAAGTCGCTCCTCATCCCTACCCCATTGCTGCCTCCGTTGCTCCTCTTCCCCTGCATCTCTCCACTCCTGAACCACCTAAGTCGCTCCTCATCCCTACCCCATTGCTCCTCCGTTGCCCCTCTTCCCCTGCATCTCTTCACTCCTGAACCACCTAAGTCGCTCCTCATCCCTACCCCATTGCTGCCTCCGTTGCCCCTCTTCCCCTGCATCACTTCACTCCTGAACCACCTAAGTCGCTCCTCATCCCCATCCCATTGCTGCCTCCGTTGCCCCTCTTCCCCTGCATCACTTCACTCCTGAACCACCTAAGTCGCTCCTCATCCCTACCCCATTGCTGCCTCCGTTGCTCCTCTTCCCCTGCATCACTTCACTCCTGAACCACCTAAGTCGCTCCTCATCCCTACCCCATTGCTGCCTCCGTTGCTCCTCTTCCCCTGCATCTCTCCACTCCTGAACCACCTAAGTCGCTCCTCATCCCTACCCCATTGCTCCTCCGTTGCCCCTCTTCCCCTGCATCTCTTCACTCCTGAACCACCTAAGTCGCTCCTCATCCCTACCCCATTGCTGCCTCCGTTGCCCCTCTTCCCCTGCATCACTTCACTCCTGAACCACCTAAGTCGCTCCTCATCCCCATCCCATTGCTGCCTCCGTTGCCCCTCTTCCCCTGCATCACTTCACTCCTGAACCACCTAAGTCGCTCCTCATCCCTACCCCATTGCTGCCTCCGTTGCTCCTCTTCCCCTGCATCACTTCACTCCTGAACCACCTAAGTCGCTCCTCATCCCCATCCCATTGCTGCCTCCATTGCCCCTCTTCCCCTGCATCTCTTCACTCCTGAACCACCTAAGTCGCTCCTCATCCCCATCCCATTGCTGCCTCCGTTGCCCCTCTTCCCCTGCATCACTTCACTCCTGAACCACCTAAGTCGCTCCTCATCCCTACCCCATTGCTCCTCCGTTGCCCCTCTTCCCCTGCATCTCTTCACTCCTGAACCACCTAAGTCGCTCCTCATCCCTACCCCATTGCTGCCTCCGTTGCCCCTCTTCCCCTGCATCACTTCACTCCTGAACCACCTAAGTCGCTCCTCATCCCCATCCCATTGCTGCCTCCGTTGCCCCTCTTCCCCTGCATCACTTCACTCCTGAACCACCTAAGTCGCTCCTCATCCCTACCCCATTGCTGCCTCCGTTGCTCCTCTTCCCCTGCATCACTTCACTCCTGAACCACCTAAGTCGCTCCTCATCCCTACCCCATTGCTGCCTCCGTTGCTCCTCTTCCCCTGCATCTCTCCACTCCTGAACCACCTAAGTCGCTCCTCGTCCCTACCCCATTGCTCCTCCGTTGCCCCTCTTCCCCTGCATCTCTTCACTCCTGAACCACCTAAGTCGCTCCTCATCCCTACCCCATTGCTGCCTCCGTTGCCCCTCTTCCCCTGCATCACTTCACTCCTGAACCACCTAAGTCGCTCCTCATCCCCATCCCATTGCTGCCTCCGTTGCCCCTCTTCCCCTGCATCACTTCACTCCTGAACCACCTAAGTCGCTCCTCATCCCTACCCCATTGCTGCCTCCGTTGCTCCTCTTCCCCTGCATCACTTCACTCCTGAACCACCTAAGTCGCTCCTCATCCCCATCCCATTGCTGCCTCCATTGCCCCTCTTCCCCTGCATCTCTTCACTCCTGAACCACCTAAGTCGCTCCTCATCCCCATCCCATTGCTGCCTCCGTTGCCCCTCTTCCCCTGCATCACTTCACTCCTGAACCACCTAAGTCGCTCCTCATCCCTACCCCATTGCTCCTCCGTTGCCCCTCTTCCCCTGCATCTCTTCACTCCTGAACCACCTAAGTCGCTCCTCATCCCTACCCCATTGCTCCTCCGTTGCCCCTCTTCCCCTGCATCTCTTCACTCCTGAACCACCTAAGTCGCTCCTCATCCCTACCCCATTGCTGCCTCCGTTGCCCCTCTTCCCCTGCATCACTTCACTCCTGAACCACCTAAGTCGCTCCTCATCCCCATCCCATTGCTGCCTCCGTTGCCCCTCTTCCCCTGCATCACTTCACTCCTGAACCACCTAAGTCGCTCCTCATCCCTACCCCATTGCTGCCTCCGTTGCTCCTCTTCCCCTGCATCTCTTCACTCCTGAACCACCTAAGTCGCTCCTCATCCCCATCCCATTGCTGCCTCCATTGCCCCTCTTCCCCTGCATCTCTTCACTCCTGAACCACCTAAGTCGCTCCTCATCCCTACCCCATTGCTCCTCCGTTGCCCCTCTTCCCCTGCATCTCTTCACTCCTGAACCACCTAAGTCGCTCCTCATCCCTACCCCATTGCTGCCTCCGTTGCTCCTCTTCCCCTGCATCTCTTCACTCCTGAACCACCTAAGTCGCTCCTCATCCCTACCCCATTGCTCCTCCGTTGCCCCTCTTCCCCTGCATCTCTTCACTCCTGAACCACCTAAGTCGCTCCTCATCCCTACCCCATTGCTCCTCCGTTGCCCCTCTTCCCCTGCATCTCTTCACTCCTGAACCACCTAAGTCGCTCCTCATCCCTACCCCATTGCTCCTCCGTTGCCCCTCTTCCCCTGCATCTCTTCACTCCTGAACCACCTAAGTCGCTCCTCATCCCTACCCCATTGCTCCTCCGTTGCCCCTCTCCCCCTGCATCTCTTCACTCCTGAACCACCTAAGTCGCTCCTCATCCCTACCCCATTGCTCCTCCGTTCCCCCTCTTCCCCTGCATCTCTTCACTCCTGAACCACCTAGGTCCAGCTCCCCTCCTCACCTTGATGTCTCTGCCTCCCTTGCCCCCGTCGTCCCCTGCGTGTCTTCCTCCCTAAACCACCTAAGTAGCTCCTAATCTCCACCCCTGTTGCTGCCTCTTTTGGCCCCTCTTCCCCTGCATCTCTTCCCCCCTAAACCACCTAAATAGCTCCTAATCTCCACCCCTGTTCCTGCCTCTTTTGATCCCTCTTCCCCTGCATCTCTCCCCCCCTAAACCACCTAGATAGCTCCCAATCTCCACCCCTGTTGCTGCCTCTTTTGCCCCTTCTTCCCCTGCATCTCTTCCCCCTTAAACCACCTAAATAGCTCCTAATCTCCAACCCTGTTGCTGCCTCTTTTGCCCCCTCTTCCCCTGCATCTCTTCCCCCCTGAACCATCTAAGTAGCTCCCCTCCTCACCTTGATATTTCTGCCCCTGAGCTCCGAGTTATCCAGTAAACAGGCATTGTCCACTGCATCTGTCTCTAGGAACTCTATGTAGGCATACCCCTTGGGGTTGCCCTCCCTGTCTGTTAGTATGGTGACACGATTGACTGTGCCACATGACTGGAAGTGCAGCTGCAGCTCCTCGGGGGTTGTGCCCCAGTCCACGTTGCCTACAAAGATGGAGCGGTTGTCTGCCTCTTCTTTGCTGCCGGGCTCTACTGCTTCTGAGCCACTGGGGTCGCCATCTCCAGCTGCTTTGCCCTGGAGAAGGATGTGTAGTGATGAGGCAGGCACAAAAATCATTAGTTAGAGCTACCTTGTGGAGCAGTACATGTACATGCACCTCATGTGGACCTCATGTCCAGGCATACATGCTGAAGATAACCCGTATCCTGTTCCACCTTGTTGTTCTTTGTGACAGCTTGAGGTGCGGGGGCCTATGGCACTTTTTGCTATGGCATATCATGAAATGTAATACCATGCACCTCTTGTTGTGTAGAGACAGATGCTAATGCGACAAGGGGTGCTTGGCATCTGAAGGAGCTTAGCTGGCATAAACACACTTTAGCAGCAGATGCACATGGCTGCAGCAGACAATAACCTCCCCAAGCGAGACAGAGAGGCTGTGGCAGACTGCTCCGTACTGCATGACGACAAACTGAAGCCCAACGCACCTGTGCTTCTCGAAGCCTTGCTGCTTCCTCCTCCATCTCCTTCAGCTTCTTCCTGATATTCTCCAGCTCCTAAGGGCACGACGGTCATTTTCTTTTTTTTATTTTGTTTGACATTTTTTCTTTTTTGCCATATATTTTATCGACCGTTATCTCAACGTGCGGGGAAGAAGGGAGCATGGGGCCGCTCTGTTGGGACGGCAAGTAAGAAGCCCATTAATAAGGCAATCAGAGAACGGCTAAGAGCAGAGAAGTACACATGCATGCATTCCCTCACGCATTGCAAACAAAACCCCCAAAAGCGAGCGCACTTACGTCCGAGCCTTCATCGCCGTGCTCCTCACCCTCCGCCACCTCCATGCCATCGCCTTCATAGCCCTCTTCTTCATAGGCGTCCCCAGCCTCCCCCTCAAACTGCTGCTCTTCTTCTGCCATGCCTATTGTGTCAGTGAGGCTATCCAAGAGACCAAGACCTGTCTTGTTTCTTGTTACAGGATGCCGTCAGAGGGGACCGAGCACGTTTCATAAAGTTGTAGCTCTATAATGTGGGTTAATTCGGGAGTAACGATGGCGCTCTTTCTACAGCACGTAGTGAGCGAGGGCCCTCCCGTCTGTCTTTTGTTTGTGGCATGTGGCAGTTGAAGGGCCACCGGTTCAAGTCCTTCCAGGTCTGAGGCACCATCAATCAGGACAGCATCAGGGCTTCCTATCCCGAGGTTAGGGCTTCCTATGGCATGCGATCCACTACCTGCTTAAGTGCGGTTACTGCACTGCTTCTTGACCCTCTGTCAGATCCGCTAGTCGGGCCCTTGCTCTGTTTGCAACTCTCTGTGGGTAGGCATACACATATGTGCACAGATGCACTCTGTTTGTAAATCTCACATGACAAGGACTGCGGGAGATTGCCAAAACGGCAGGTGGCTGTCACCTTCAAGGCAAGGCAGAAGCAGAGCACGCTTAGGGCCCGCATTTGTAGTGAAATGTACTGGGTACAACGGCTTCAGATGCACTTAGATGAGGCAAGTTACCTTCAAGCAGCAGAACGCTACACGCTCCATGGCTACTCTGTGCAAATACTGCATGAGCTCAAGCTGCAACAGCGGTGCTTCTAGAAGAGGGGGCTGGATCATCTTGCCTGCTTCTGCTAGAAGTAGTTGTGTAGATGCTCGGATGAATACAGTGGGGCTTAGTTCTGCCGGAGTTTAGCTGCTTTATAAGCATTGAGGCACTTTCTTTACAAAAACAGCACGGTGGAACATTATACAGCATGTCTTTGGTATGCAGCCAGATGCCTGAAGATGAGGTCCCGTATGTAGGACAACAGCACCCAAAAACATGTATATGTGCGCTTAGAAGAATGATAGCTTAAGCGGTGTTATTGAAACCATGTCAATATGTTTTGACAGAGAGGGTTGGATGATGTGTGTAGTGGAGACTAGTCTTGGCTGGTATTTCAATGCAGAGGAAGTCTAAAGCGTACTGGTGCAACCCTTACTTGGTTGATAAATTGAAAAGGGGTGCTTGCGCATATATCTCAGTTGCACAGCTGCCTGCTTGATGTGTGCTATACAGTCTAATTCCCGCATAGCACCCCTTTTGCCCTTGCCATACAAAAAGTTTTGTTTGTTGCTTGTCTTTCCTTTCCTTTCCTTTACATATGCTCCAGCTGTTGGTTGGACGAACACCAACGAACGTCTTCTCAAGGCGCCATCAAGCGAAAAGTACTTGGATTCGAACTCGCGACCTTGTGCTGGACAAGCGCACGCTCTCAATCTCACCTGCGTCACAGAGGATGCCTTGTTAGGTACCAACTGCGCCACTCCTTCTTCATATAAGCTCAGAAATTCCAGGGTTCAGGGTTCAGGCTGAACCGCGGCAGATGACAGTAGTAACAGTTGCAGTTACAGTTGTCTTTATCCTAGACTTTGCAAGCGGGGCCAGCCATGTTCCAATTTTTCAGAGGGCAATATGAGACATGCAGAAACCACCTGCCCTCCTCCCTTGCCATGGCCCCTAGCCTCCTCAAGTGCACTCTTTGGTCGTTGGGTAACATTTCCACTCCATCTGCCTACTGAACTACCTCCGTCGAAGCATATCCATTCATCCATGTGAAACACCCACCAGGAGCCGCTACTTCATCGCACCATTTTAGGTATCAGGAATATTGGATAGGGGGTGCCACCAGTGGGGTGGTGGGAACAAAGTATGGGAACAACATGCCATAGCTACCAGGTGGGTGACGGGCTGAGGGACATTACTGACATATGCACCTGGTTAAAATGCACTTCGCTCAGAACTCTGCAGAGGACTACGGGTGCCTAAAACCGGCTTTCTAGTCCTGTCTGGCTTTAGTGCAACTTACATCAATATGTAATCAAACCACCACCATGTATCCTGCATATACATACTCCTCTGTATGTGCTGAGTGCGTATCTAGAGCATCTAAAGCAGAATGCAATTGTAACAGGGTGCTCCATATCAACACAATTCAGGCAGTAGTGGCTGTGCAGGCGTGTTCCATTCTGACGGAAAGCTACCGAGCAGAGGGCCAAAAGCTACTCAATCCAAGTGCTGCCAACCAGAACCGGCGCTGCCCCCACCGGCACCCCGTTTTGAAGAGATCATTTGGTCATTGATAAATAACAACCTATGCTTAACATATCTGAACGTAAGTGGTGGGTCATCAAAGAGTACATGGTGATAGAGTAATGATACTGGACGTAAGCCAAGTCATGGGCGCCTTAATGCATGTTAGCGAGGTTACGCCTGGAGATTGCTTTGATGCTTTCAAGATACCATGCATTCCTGAGCATGCATCCTGTAATGAAAACGTGCATCTCAAACTGGGCACTATCGCCCAGACCGCTTACGACTAGTACAGGACTTGGTCTTGGAGTAAAACCATGCAGTCTTCTGCCTGAAAGCAACTGTCACCCTGCTTATCTCATTCCAGCACTGCATGACAGACCACTGCTTTTTTGGCCCGCACTCTCCCCTGCTTAAATCACCTGTAGTAAGCTCCAGCCTCACTCCAATAGCTACCCATGTACATGGCATTTTTTGCTATGGCATGCGATGTAATGCGAGAATATGACATACATGTGCACCCTGATCCACGGATGTGTCGCAGCGAGATGATATGGCGTGTCTGGCATTGCTCTGCATTGCCGCATAGACAGATTGGTGCTTGCAGTAGTGATCCCACCTGTCAAAAGTTCGACCCATATGCATAGCAACACAGTAGTCCCCGAACTTGGCAGCTAGTCCAAGGCATGCTCTGCCTGCGGTCCTCAAAACAACAACTGACCCAGACAGGTTGCAAGTTTTCGGTCACTAACCCGGATCATCCCAGAAGGAAACCGCGCTCTTGGTTACTCTGATGCCATAAGTGGCTTACATTGCTTTCAGCGTGACTTCAAGTTGTATTCATGACTTACCCTGATGCTGAAGCCCAGTGGCTGAAGGGCTTGTCCGCTAGGGGCCATCCGGGACAATTACTCTGCTTTTAAATATATCCGTGGCCCGCATGAGCATCTTATCCTTTGAGCCTTCTGCTTCGCATCCTGTTTAGGCAGAGCTTGTTGCCAGTAAACTCCGAGTCCATGTCGCCAATTATGAATGGGCGAGATAAAGTGCATTCCAATGTGAACCCAATAGGCTTCAGGTACTTTGGAGTGTGTACTAAGCCAATGGCTCATAAGAAGGAGGACCGTGCTTGGAACGCGCGGCTCCTCGGATCTGACAAAGACGGGGCACGTGACACAACCAACTTGCAAACCGAAGAGTGGAATGTAGCGGATAGGGTGCAAGCCCGGTTGACAATGATGATTATGCCATTGCCACTTGATGGGATCCTGCGACGAGCCAAACCAACTGCACGGGCCACTGCCCTTGGCACTGAGTTGGCACCAGCAGAAGAACACTGGGTTAGTAGCTTGAAAACGCGCTTCGCAGATCCCTGGAGGCCGGTGTGCTGCGAGAGCGCGACCCCAATGTCTTACTTGGATGTGCTGCGTTGTCCTTGGGGCTTATGCTCACTGTTACATGTGAAAGAGATGCACAGAGTCGTAAGCCGTCTCATTTTGTTGCTCTCATAGGTTGCATGCCGTCACAAGCCAGGAAATGCTCTCAAGCTTAGAGTCTGCACCCACATGGGTTCGCCGAGGCATAGACCCTAGCACTTCTGCACCTGTGGCGCGTATTATGCCAAGAGCAGCTGGGGCTCGTTGCAGAGACACAGGCAGGCTGCGTGCGCGGGGCAGGCTTCGAGCGTAAGACCGGCCCGAAGTCACTGCATGTTAAGGCTGCTCGGCAAGGGCTTGACTTGCGGTTATGCAACCTGCAGGTCAAGCAACTCTGCTGGCTTCAAGTACTATGGAGAGTTCAACTTCAACCTGTCCGAATACGTAGTAATTCTTGATAAACCACTAGGCTTAACATTAGCACCAGACCCAGCAACAGGCCGGGTAAGCTGCAAGCAACCTGCCATCCCAGCAAAACCCCCAGCAACCCCAGCTTGACCCCCCCCCCCCCTGGCTTTGCATTCTTGTTGACAGATTCTGGTCCAACAAATACATGAAGGATCCCCAGCAGCAGAGTGCAAGCTAATAAAGGTAATCAGCAGCTTGACAACTTCGGCAGTCTGCAGCACAGGAATCTCCAGCACTTTCAAGGAGGCTAACATGTGAGGCACTGCTGCACCCCACAGGTTGGAGATTGCCTCAAGTCATGCAGTGCTGTCTTTGGCGATGACATGTGGGAGTGCACAGACTTGCAACGAACCATCTGGGCTGTAAATAACAGAGTCGGGAAGGTGAGCTGCTGCAGTGGCAACGGCAGAAGCGAAGTAGCCTCGTACATGGCCCAGCCCGGCCCACAGATGTGGCTTTATTTTCAAACAGTATGCCTTTCTCCCCAGCCAGCGCAGCACTGCCAGCAGTAGGCAGTCAAAGCATTGGACGTTGGTCAGATACGTGCTGTTGTTTGGGTGAACCAACGACTGGCCATGCAGCTGCGAGCTTTGCAGCCTTTGGAGCCAATGTTGCAGTAAGCATGTCACATGGGTCGCTCAAATGGGCCTCCTCTTCACATCTGAGCAAACCAACAAGCAGCAGAGGCAGGCCTCTACCTTGTGTCACCTTCTTTGAGCACATGTTCCCATCCAGTCATTTTGATCGAGTCCTGCATGGACATGTCTGTGTATAAAGTTCAGCTTCTAAATATGCACAAAGCGAGCAGATAGCCTGTGAGGGTATTATGCAGATCTGATGCTCACTTTGGCGTGGAAGCCTGCTCGCAGTTCACGCTATGCGAGGAGCGCTGCTGTAGAGGGCACTTCCAAGCTGATCAATGCTTTGTTGCTAGCTCCATTGCCACACCAAGATGGGCCATATTCCAGACCTTTTGGAACACTTGCATGGGTGTTGCATGGTTGGTTTTCAGTCCTGTTCCGTACCACAAAGCCCACGTTTGAGTATTTGGGCAACGACTTTTGCATTGCCATTGCCTATGCATGATACATTCTGCCAGATGGTGGTTGTTTCAGCCTCCATACCATTTGCAGATTCCCAACAGCTTTGGCTCCACCCGTGTGTTTGGTTCAGGTTCGGCTCCTCCTAGGTCGGACAGATGACCCCTCCTTGCCAATGTGGTACCACCTGGGGAAGGAAGGTGTCGTTACTTCTGCAGTGCCTGCGCCCCAGATTCCTGTGAAGCTGGGGAGCTCATCAGAGGAGGAGATGTTGGAAGACACATGCTTTGGCATGGGACGAGTGCAGCAGGTGGGTGGGAGGTCTTGGTTGGGTTAGAGGAGGGGGGGAGGAGGGGGGAGGAGGAGGGGGGAGCGTAGGGGGGGGGGAGGGGGGAAGGGGAGCTCGGGAGCTCATCAGAGGAGGACATGTTAGAAGACACATGCTTCGGCATGGGACGAGTGCAGCAGGTGGGCGGGAGGTCTTGGTTGGAGGGGTCTGCTCAGGCGGCCATTTGAAGCTGTGTGCAAAATTGCGGGTGTTTGGGTGGATTCGTGGTTACATCTACACACATATGCCCTTTCTGATTGCGGGAGTTTGGGTGGATTGATGGTTGCATCTACGCACATACACTAGTTCTGACATAAAATGAAGGAGCATGGCTATTTAATGAGGGTTTCATGAGGGCAAAGTGTGGGTAGTTCCTGAAGCATTTGTCAGCCTTGCACTTCGTTTGCCTTAGGTCCCTGAAACTGGGAGGAGCTGATCAGTGAGGAGTATTGCGAGCTGATCTTGCAAAACCCTCTTTTAGCATCTAATGCAGGTGACCTGGATGTCTCTACCAGGGGATGGGGTGGGATTTGGTTGAAGCATTTGGCTGGCAGCTGCTCATAAAACACCTAAGGTGGTGCCGAAAGGGTCATCATCATCTCTCCTGTCATGCTACCTCATCATCCTGTGAGACTGGAGCACTCATAGCTGGGATTTGATTAGAGGAGCAGACGTTGTCAGGGACGTGGTTTGGCATGGGAGGAGAGCAGCAGGTGTTTTGTGGATGTGGGTTGGAGGGGTTCATCCCCCCCCACACACACACACACACACACTTTCCGCCCCCCCCCTCCTCTCCCCCCTCCCCTTCCAGCCCCCTCCACCCCCACTTTCCAACCCCCCAGCTTGGCCGAGTCCCTCTTTTGCTGTGATTCACTTCACTTCGTTTCAATACAGCTGGCTAGCCACTCGGTAAGCCCTGCTGCTGGTGCTTGCACATGATTCCTGTGCAGGTGGGGTTCCACAGATCCTATCAGGAAAGGAGCCAAGCCCCTGTGCTGTATGCTGGGAAGCGCATGCGGTTGGCGCGGATGGACAAACTACGGCAGGAGCTTGAGGTGGCGCGACTAGCACAGGACGTGGAAATCTCTACGCCAGTGTCAAGGTGAGGCGCAGGGCAGGAGATGCAGAGAGGGGACTGCAGAATACAGAAGAGTGATGGGTGTCTTGCTGTTCTGCATGTGTATGCACCTTGCTGAGTTCCTTGGGGTGAGGCGCAGGGCAAATAGATGCAGATAGGGAACAGCAAAATACCGAGAAGTAATGGGTGCCTTTCTGTTTGACCCATGTATGAAATAAAGTGGGGCTGACAGAAAAGGAGGGATTTGGTCAGTATACTGGCACCATTTGTCCCTGCAAGCCACAGCAGAAATTAGGTGACGAGCCCATGAAAATTTCACTACCCCAGCCGTTAATTCCACACGGAGACCAAAAAGACAACAAATTGAAACAGCGCTTAGCACAGGAAATGGAACTTTCAATGCCGGTGTCGAGGTGTCAAGGTGAAGTTCAAGGCAGGAACTGCAGAGACGGGACTGCAGAACATAGAAGATCGCCGTCTGGCTGTGTTTCGCCCATGTATGGGCCTTGCTGGGCTTTTTGGAATGGTTTGGCCCTATGGTGGATGTAAACAAACAAACAAAATCCTAGGTGTGGCTGCATCAAGGCAGCTGGGTTGAGGCGACCAAACATACCGGATAAGGATACATGGGGCTGAGAGCTGGGGGCTGCATGCAACATACGTACGCTGCAATATTGAAACATACAAGTATGGAGCAAATAGGGGGCAAAACAGGGAGGAAGGGTGGAAAGGAAAAGGGAAAAAAGTGTCCACCAGCTTCCAGGGGTTACAGGACGCTCTGAGCTCCTGGTCTTGAGCAGGGCAGACTTGTAAAGGTGCCGCACTGGGCATTGAAGGACCCAATGACAGCCACCTCTGGTTGATGCCTGCTGGGCGTAGTTTCTAGGGCGGCAGGGAATTGGCAGCCAAAGGTGCTGAGTAGCGAAGAAACCTTGCACTTGAGCTCTAAGGCGCTAAAGCCTTCCATGAGTGTCTGGGGCAGTGGTGCTAGGGAGACCCCTAATGCACACTCCCATTGATTGTTGATATGGTTAGATGCGTGTTCAGATCCGCTGTATGAGGTAAACCCCTTCACAACTTTCGGGCCGTGCAGCGACCGCGACATGGCTCCAACGAGTTCCATTGGTGTGTTGCAAGGGGGATCAAGAATAAGACCGATACATGTGATTATATGTCTGAAAGGTTGCATGGTTTTGCTGCAGGATGGTGGCGAACAAGCAGGAGCAGCTGCAGCGGTACAGGGGTGGGAATCCACATGTCAATGGGTCTACTCCACACCGGCGGCAGGGGCCAGCAGCAGGAGTAGCAGCAGCGACAGCAGTAGCCTCACAAGCACATAACAGCTTGCCGTCAAGCAGCAAGCGCAGTGAGCAGACAGTATTAGATAAGAAGGTAAGGGGATGGATTATTGATACATAGCGCGTGTGGGTGTTGGATAGCGTTTTAGGTGAAGTTTATTGGATGTTGGATACAAAGCCACGGAAAGGTGGCAGTTGTAAGTGGGTTTGATCTGGACGATGGCTGGCGCACTTTGATGTCAGTTCAGTTCTGCTTACTATGCTTGGATGAACCAGCCGTGTCTGAGCTGAAGTGCATGTACAAGTACTCTGCTAACAATGCCTGTAAGTCATTGCTACAGTAATGTAGCAAAGTTGAATATGTTTTACCATTCACTGATGACCACACTCGTACATTTAGGATGTTGGGCACTGCTGGTAACTGCTGGCTGTTGGTTGCTGCTGACAGAAGCCCACCCAGGCTATTACAGGCCAGAGGGATGTTTACACCCAAGGGCCCCTCCCTTGATCTTACAACGAGGGAACGCATGCCCCTCCTTGTCTAGCTCTCTTCTTTTCTCTGTTGGGTACTTCTTTTTCTCCTTCTGCTGCCCATGGTGGTAGTGCCGCTCGATGATGTGGTTGATATAGTTTTGACTGCCCTGTTGTCTGCCTAGGGGTGATGTAATAGTTACGCACAGTCGGAAGCTTCAACACATGGGAGTTTACACACAATCAGCCACAGTACCCGTTTCGGCCTTTTCGGCCTTCATCAGGTGCAAAGGTAGTGCCGCCCGGTGACATGGTGCTCCGTTGCGTCCCCAGAAGCTTTCTGTGGCTGGTGCAGGTGTACCTGCAAGCATGCCTTATTTAATTCTTACACACTCCAACATTGTTTTACCTTGGTATGCCTTGGTATGAAGATATACCATAGAAACAGAAGTCCTGCATGTTATAGACCTCCTGCATGGGCCCTGCTGCTGAGTGCGGTTACTGTGTGCTACACCCTCTTCTCTGCACAGGTGGTCCAAGTGACCCCCTGGTATTAGTGTCATCAGTGTGGTTACTCCCTCAGCAGCTGTATCACCTCTATGTGCCTGCAAGCAGACTTTTTTCGTCCCCACCAGCTGCTACCGGTAGTCCCAGCTGAGGCCAAAGGCTGCTGTGTGCTGCCTCCTCCTTATCTCCACAGGTGGTCCAAGTGACCCCCTGGTTACTAGTGTCATCAGGCCGGTTACTCCCTCAGGAGCTGGTGCGCATAGCTACAGGGCGAGCCCTAGACAGCTTACTGGAGCTCAATCTGCGGGTGAGGGAGGACAAGCTGGTGATAGGGCTGCAGCAGACTCCACCAGGCAGCCAGGAGGAGGGGCTGGTGGCAGCAGTGGCATGCTTGCATCGGCTTGTAACACGGTGAGTATTGCTAGTAGGGTAATACGGTGAGTAGTATGGGAGAGTGGGTTTGTGGGTGGTAGCACCGGTGGCGTGCTTGCACTGTAACGGTATGGGACGTTACATGAGACCCGTTGCCGTGCCTAATAGGCCAGGTAGCACCGGAGCTCCATCTAGATATCTTTTCCTCATGCATGGACCCCTGCGACTAGAACTCTTCGCGTAGTGGTTAACACTCATGCATGCGGACCGTACGGTCGCGGGATCGATCCTCGCTGGGGACGTCACATGCACCAGCGCGTAATGTGGTGGGTAGTAGGAGAGAGTTTGCAGGTGGGCAGACTGGTTACAGGGCCCCCCAACCCATACAGCAGCTGCAACCCTTTGTCTAGTTTCTCCAGTTGCGTGATGGAGCATCCTGTGCCTGCTGGTGCTGCAGGTAGACTGATGTGATCCCCAACTACATTATTACAGTTCATGTATGAAATGCCAGAGTCCCAACGTAGCTGTGTAAGCAATTGTAGTTAGACTGAAACTCCAATCATGTTCTTCCTCTGCGCTTCCCTTCTGCTCCCATCCCAGGCGGCCGCTGCCCATTCAGTGACATGCAAATCACTCAATGCAAGTATGAACTATAATCAGGCTTGTATTACAAGCTTGTTATTGTTCTCAGTGATCTATGTGACTTCGTTTCTTCGTAGAATTTGAGCAGATTGTGTTCCCAATAAGTTGTGTGCATTTTGAAGCTCTGTTTGAATTCAAAGTGACTAAATTTTCACAAATTTTGAAATTGGCCAATAGTTTATCGGGCCGTTTGATTCGGTTTTACCCATTATAGTCGTTTCTGGCCTAAAGACAGTTAAACAGCATATTTCGTCGAAACTTTAGAAACTCTCCGAGTGTGTTGGTGAGTTTTACTGCAGGGAGGGGGCTTCGGAAAGTCTGCCCGAGGATGTCAAGAAAAGAAACAAGATAGGATCACCGATTCTCCTCCGCTGCTCCTTCTTGTAGGCGGCGGCTCACCCGGTGCAAGAACGGCAGCTGTGATGTGCTGCTGCATTGTGAGAGTGGCATGGAGGGGCTAGCGGGCCTGGTGGTAGCCGGCTGGTGCCACTGGTGCTGCGGTTTAGACGAAGAAGAGGCGCTGACAGCAGCAGAGATTGCGTTAGGGGTGGAGTTGGATGAGGGGCTGTTGCAGAGGAGTAGTCAGTGGCTGGTGGATCAGGCGCGGCAGGACAACAGTCGGGTGGTGCTGAAGTGGCCATATGGGGGGCTGCGGGCGGAGGTGTCGGGGGAGGCGGTGGGCGGGTGGACGGAGCGGGTGGCAATGACGGCGCTGCCACCGCAGAGGGGGAGTAGCCATGGTGAGATGGGGGGTGATGGTGGAGGGCGGGTGGGGGTGGGGGGGTGGGGTGGTTGGAGGTTGCGGGGGAGGGGGGTGGAGGGTGGACGGAGCAGGTGGCCATGACGGCACTGCCACCGCAGAGGGGGAGTAGCCATGGTAAGGTGGGGGTTGATGGGGAGGTGGTCAGGGCGCAGACGTTGGAATTGTGGTGATATGTGGTGGCACGGTAACTCAAGTGTGGAGAAAGGGGATGTGTGATGCCGGAAGGGAAGGAAAGGGCGGGAGTTGGGGTCGTGAGGAGGGAGGGAGTGGAGGGCATGGGGAAGAAGCCAGGGGGGGCCAGGCGGGGGGGCAGCCGGAGACAAAAGGCAGCGGTGGGATGTGGTTATGTGACATTTAGGTGAAGCACATGTGTTGTGAGCAGCCATGGTGAGAGCGAAAGCAAGATGGGGCCGTAACAGGAGTGGGGGCTAGGGTCGACAGGTGGATGGAGGCGCAAGGGTGGTACACACGGTTGATTGAACAGGAGCCCGTGATATGGCGGGAGAATGAGAAGTTTGGGACTGTGGATTCAAAAGCAGGGAAGGGGTGGAAGGCATAGGGCAAAAGCTGAGGGGGTTGTGATGTGGGGAGGTAGCGGGGATGCCAGCGTAGGAAGCAAGGAGCCATGGTATGAGGGAAGAGCAGAGGTGGAGATGGGGGTGGGGCTTGGCAGGAGGTATGGGAAATCTTGTGGACACGCAACATGTTGAGCTGCAGGGTTTTGGTGAGGAGGGGCTGTGCTTTCACAGGACTTCTGAGCGGCAACAGTGCACCCACATAAATTGCGATGCCAGCGAGGGGATGGATACGCTACAGGACCAAGTTGCAACATTGCAAGCCTAGGGAAGTCCATCCAGGGTCATGGCTGCAGTTGTGTAACGAAATATGCTGCTTTTTTGACCAGGACCTCAGCTGTCCTGTTGTCTGTCTGTCCAGCTCACTTTGTCCTAGAGCTAAATGGCATGCGGTCGGGGCGGTACCATTACAAGTACATTATCAATAAAACCTGGGCCATGGCCACTCCTCGCCCTAAACATGTGTTACAAATTTCCAGCTGTGAGTAGTGCTCCTTTCCTGACCAGAATTCCAGCTGTCAATGGCTGTCCTCCTGAACAAATATGTTTGCACTGCATTTGTCCCGCTGTCTATCCCTCCCCTGCAGCTCACTTTGTCCTAGAGCTAGCTGGCATGCGACCGGGGCGGTACCACTACAAGTACATTATCGACAACACCTGGGCCGTGGACCCCTTCGCGCCTAGGGACCTCGATGCAGTGGGTAATTGGAACAACGTGCTGGAGGTGTTCCCCCCACCTAAGATACAAGGCGCAGAGGAGGAGCAGCATTATGCTACTTTACAGGTGCTGCATGCTGCTTTTAGTGCAAAGATGGGGTGTGGGAGTATTGTACCACCAGCAGCAGCACCTAGTAGCTCGTGATGCATGTGGGTATGGCATCTTTGAGTGGAGTGGGCTAGGGGTGTGCAGGGATTAGGGGAAGAGATGTGGGTTCTGGAGGTTTTCAGAAGATGCTGAGCGGGCAGGCCAATGTTATACACTTAGCAGCTGCAGCAGCTGCAGAGTGTGGTAGTACTGCCCCTCTTTAGCAATTATGGGAGAGTCCCTGCTGCAGCTGCCTTTGGTGCTTTCAACTGCAGCAGGGAAAGCTGACTAATAGCTACGGTGTGGTATCATAGGGGGGTGGAAGTTCCTGAGACCAGCAGTATAGTGCTTGTACTAAAGTGACTTGTCCATATATACATGGAGTACTTAGTGGGCCAGATCAAGTGGATCGCTGCAGAAGGGTGGACTGTTTGGTATTTACCGGGTTGTTGATTCATCCCAGCATATCTTTGCTGCTTGTTGCAGTTGTTGCTGACATTGAATGATTGAAAAGGTCGTAAAGCTGAGCGGCATTTGCAAGCATGGCATTTGCTGGCTCCTTGGTTGCATGGTAGGGCAAAACGTGAGGTCAATGAGGAGTTTTGTCCGGCATCCCGGGTTTATGCTCCGGAGGTTTAGCTGCAGCTGGCAGCCCATTACTTCCTAGTTAACTTCTAAGTATCATTCCATGCCGGGAATTAAGGGTCTCCTGAGCGACGATTAGGCAGGAGAGAAGGTAGTTTTGCTATTACCTGCTAAAGTTGTGCATGTGGGCCTGGTGCTGGCATGCGCTCACTAGTACTGGGCTATGGCCAGGCAGCAGCAGTAACAGTAGTACATGTTCTACCCATCAACAAACCAAGCTTGGCTTTTGGGTGCCTGTGCCATTGGCACTGAAGATGTTGAATTTTTTGGCGACGCATGATTTTAAAAGAAAGTGGGTGGGGCATGCATGGTTGCCTGAGCAACCTTTTTGGCAGCTACCTGTTCTGACAGCAGGCCACAGGCATGGGACTGCAGCAGGTGACTTGATTGCTGCACCAGCCGCGATGTTGGCAAGCAGATCCACAATCCAGGGTATAATCATTATAGGTCAAGGGTGGCGATTTGGACTGGATCTGCCAGAGGCCATTTTGAGACGGTCATCAGGCGTTAGCCATAGGATCTGTTGCCTATAGTTACCTGCTATGTCATTGAACAGGGGACCTCCCCTGCGTTTATCAGCTCGTGTGATCGTCAAAAACTTGCAGAGAAAGATACAGTAGACGCTGTTTGCGTGGCAAACGAGAAAAGAAGAGGGCCACTCCTTGGCTGCTCGCAGACTGCCGGCTTCAGGGCTTGGGCGCTGCGAGACGCCGTGACCGGCCGTACATGCCGGTGCCTTCCAGGGCGCAATCCACCATGCAATATTGCGCCGAATAATAATTGCATATGTACGCACGAGTGGCAACAGTGCAAAAATACTTGCACGCAGTTTGGCCGGTTGCGTTCGCAGGGATGACACTTGATAGCTTCTGCCGCATGCTCTGCATGCAGCAATAAGACACATGCCTATTCACAAAGTACCCCCATGCCAGTGCTAGGCTTGTATCGTAGTAGGAAAGAAGAGGAAAAAGCCGGTGCCAGCGTCGGAACACTCTGGTGCCTCCAGCCCTCAGTGGAGTCTTGGCCACAGCTCCACAAGTTCCGGTAAGCTTGGACCCTCGAATCACCCCAGTGAGGATACATATGTCATCCTGGGAATCCAGACTGTGTGCAAGATAGCGAGGTTTGAGGGTGAGACAGTGGCCCCAGCACGTGCATCTCAGGGAACTCAGAAGCACTGCCCGCCAGGAGGCAAATCGCTGGAAAGATGGGTCACAGGTATGGCAGATACTTACTTCTGAGCGAGCACGGCGTACAGCATACAGGATCTTGCACGATCTGCACCTGTCAGCTCAATGTGGGTACATCCCTGCTGCTTAGACAGGCCTGGCAACTCACTTCAAGCCGGCAGGAGCATTGTAATTTTGTGCCTGTAAGAAATTGCTGGTATGTAAATCCGCTGTCTGCTCTCGGCCTTGTGCTGTCATCGGTCAAGTGTTCACGCTGTGCCTTGAGAGTAATTACATGCTTACTTCTACCGCTGTCTTACCGCTCTTGTTCTGCGGCTTCACACAGGCACTGCATGACCTTGGCGACCCTAGCACTGGCTTTGGCCCTTGCCATGCTGGCCTGCGTCGCTGCAGCTCCGGCTCCGGCTTTCAGGCAGCTGATCTTCGACCAGTCTGCATTTCCAGCCGTTCGTCCGAAGACACCCAAGTTCCGCACCATCAACGAAGTGGTGTCAAAGAAGGTTGCGTACACTACCACTGGGGCTTTGAACATCAATGTGGCGCACCTGCCCCTAAAGAAGGTCAATGCCAGAGACATGGCCTGCTTCTGGTGAGCCCATGACACTCATTGGATGTTGGCAGTGGTGATAACTGTGATGCAGTCGCATGTTCACATTGGATATGCGGCTCTATGGGCGAAGCTTCTAGCTACCCATTCCATGCGGTTTGAAATGGCATCCTCTTCCTCTTCTGAGCGCAGTAGTAACTATGATTCAACTTAACACCCATATAACAGCTGCATGACAGTACCCTGCCAAACTCCCCTTAAGTAGAGCTGCGCTCCTGATCCCTAATGCTATGTGAAACTCCTTGGACCAAGTAAACAGGGTTTCTGGAAGTAATGCTGTGCATGTCACCTCATGCTCGCAGGAGGAACCAAGATGGTGTAATGCCTGATGGCACCCCCATCTACCTACTCTGGCACCCCGTGGACCATGTGGACTTCCAAACCTCCGCAGCCCTGGGCACACCACCTGTGGCAGGCACAACCTTCCAAATCATTGAATTTTTCCTGACAGGCTGCTCTCCCGCTCCCTTAGTCACCACACCCACAAAGAGTTACACTTGCCCGCGATCCCAGCAGGGTTTTGTGCGTTCTAGCGACCCTGCAGTATGGAGCTCCTGGCCCCAGTTGAACGGAACTTTCCGAGTGACAAGCTGGAGTGACCAGAGCTCAAAGTTTGGTAAGAATGGGTTTGGAGGGTTGACCTTTGTGATTGACATAACAATTCCAACTCCTGAAGGCCCTCAAGTTATCCCTGCTGCAATCACTGTCAGCCAAACTTGGATGGATGAGAAGTTCCCAAGGAAGGGCTTGCGCATAACTACCAGTGTCCTGGTTGGCCTGAACAACGCAAATGGGCAAACCCCTGTGGCGCCAGGCATTACGCTGAACAATGTGATTGTGCAGATCTTCGCTAATGGAGAGGATCCCACCGCAGCTGCCTACAGGCAGATCCTGCATTACATCCAGGAGTACGGAAACCTGGAAAATGTTATTCCTCGGCTCAAACATGCATGGATCTGCCCAAAAATCTAATCACCTCAAAGGAAATTGAGCCGATGAGTCTGCAATGCCATCCCACAGATGCCAAGTGTGTTTGTGTCGAGAAGTATGCATTAGCTATGGCCTCTTTGGCAAGTTACATGTTCGGATGGCGGGTGTTGCCTACATTAAGGCTGCAGAAGCGCTGGTACAAGTTGATAACTTGTCATTTGATCAGGTTCAAAGTACTGTTCTGAAGCGGTACGGAGTACTGCTGCGTTGATTAGAACACATGCACTCCCTGGCTGATTCACTAACAAGAGGGTGCCTTATGTGGCGCCCCTTTTGATTGCTTGAATATAGTGGTATATGATCGAGGCATTGGGGGCCAGCTTTGACTGGTTGGCTTGCATGAAATGTGCGGATGTTGCATGTTGCAGCGTGAGCTGTTTGCAGGCTGCCCTCAGCCAACTCTTTCTGACAGGTATTGGGGAGTGGCTGGCTGCTGTTGCAACAAATCCGGTAGGAAGCTATAAAGCAGTTGTTGGGCTGCTGTGCTGCTGTAGCCCCATGTGCGAGACATTTACTTTTGATTGCTCTTTTCAAAGAGTCGACTGTGGATTGGTAGACTATATATGATCATGCCCGATGAAGGATCGGCTGGGGCTAAGCTGGTGATGGCTGGTTATTGCCCACGAACATTATGAACATGCTGACTGTGGCAGTGCTTGGAAGACTCTGTTGGGATGTTCCTGCATGGGTGCATGTTCCTGAATATTTCTGCATGTTGCATGTACCTGCATTTTGCATGTACCTGCATGCTGCATGCATACTCTTACGCTTTTGGTTTCATGCATGTACCATTGCTGTTGTGTGGCCTTCTGATGAGTCCCACCTGGCCCTTGCATGGCTTGCAGCGTCTGTTAATAAAGCAAGCAAGTTTCTACCAGGTCAACCTCACTTCAGATTTGGGGGAGTCAAGTATGCTATCTTTACAGGGCAGTTACTCTCGCGCTTTGCGGTTGATATGCAGTCTGCAATTAGGTTCCTGATGCGGGAACCAGGGAAAGTTCCCGCCTATATGAATCAAGAGACGAAATGGATGGCTCCTTTCAGTGGTGGCTGTTTTCATTGTTGCTGATTGCTTGCAATTGCAGTGGCAGAATGAGGATGATCAAGTCCTGTATGGGAATGTAAAATAATAAAATAAAAATAATAAAATAAAATAATGAAATAGGACCCTACACTGCCAGAAATAGATAGAATCTATACGCCTATGGATAACATTATACATCGCTCTGCTTGGCGGTGACATGTCTTTTTTAGGCATGTTACCGCCGAGCCTGTAAAGTGAACTAGTAGGGAGTTTAGAACTCGGTGAAGGCAGCTGGATCCCGTGTGTGCGTCCCTGTCTCGTCCAGGGGGCATGCGCGCCAGTTGCAGCGCACAGCTGGTCACTGAGCCATGCAACCGGGTCAAACGACCTCGCAACGTGCACAGCAAGAGGCATGGGCCTGTTGAGCACTTGCGATTGCTTAAGACGGGGTCCGAACGCCTCAGCTTCGTGAACTGCAGAACTTTCGGCAGTGACGATGCTTCGGTACAGAGCAAGCTATCCTCTTACGTCATGCAGCTGTCTCGCCTTGGCGTTGGAGCCTGTGGTGTTGCTGAAAGCAGGATACCGGGTAGTGGATGTCGTAATGTTACGAAGGACTGGCAGTTGATATGGTCCGGGCTGCCAGAGGGTCAGCCACGGCAACATGGGGTGGGCCTGTTTCTTAACTCGAAGTGGTCCCGTTGCCTAATCGACTGGTCTGCTGTCAGTGAGCGAATCCTGGTAGTCCGTGTGAGAATCAGCAGTGGGATAAACGCCTCAATCGTGGTAGCATATTCGCCGACTGATACCGAGTCCACCCCTGAGGAGGTCAAGGAAGCTTTCTACCTGCAGTTGGAAGCTATCTTGGCAGCGCTGCCTTCCAGGGACATGCTAGTCCTTCTGGGTGACTTCAACGCCCAGGTTGGCACTGATCCAGAACCGTATGGGGGTGTTATGGGGCCTCATGGCTTTGGGAAGCAGCAGCCTTCAGGGAATGGTGAGCGACTCTTGCAGCTGGCTGGTGCCTTGAACCTTCGCTTAGCCAACACCTTCTTCAAGCACAGCAATTACCGGACTGCTACTCACAAGATGGTTAATAGAAACAAGCAGGATGTGCTCAGGGTCATCGATTACATAGCTGTCTCCAAGCGGTTCATGTCAAGTGTGACAGACTGCAGGGTCTTTCGCAGCTTTGATACAGGTGGCTCTGATCATAGAATGCTGGTGCTTACGATGCGCCTCCGCTTGTCAGTGGCCAAGCAGCACAGTGCGAAGGGACAGCCAGCACGGCCCTATGACTGCAGCCGGCTGCAAGAATCTGCAGCAACTCAGCAGTGCTTTGAGCTGGCAATGTCTAACCAGTTCAGCCGTCTGGTAGGGGCTCAGTTGCAGAGCGCACAAGACGAATGGACACAGCTAACAGCGGCAGCCAGCCAAGCAGCCCATAAGGCTGGTCTAAACCTCAAGCCTCAGCAGCGGCGCCGAGATTTCGCTATATCCGATGCGACCTTGCAGAAGATTGAGCGGAAACATGCAGCACATGCAGCGGTGCTGTCCTCTCCTAATGATGCTACCAGGGCAGATTACAGGGAGGCCAATAATGCTGCTAGGCGAGCGGTTAAGAAGGATCAGGAGCGGTACTTCAAGCAGCAAGCGCTGTTTGCGGAACATGCTCTAAAAGCTGGTAATCTAGCCGTGTTCCACAAGCATGTCCAGCGGATCTTCAAGGAGCAGCAGGGCAGTAGCTCTGCTGCTCCTACAGCTGTGCTAGGGGGTGCTGATGGCAAGCAGCTGTTCCAAAGCAGGGAGGAGGTGGTGAAGTGCTTTGCTGAGCACTTTGCTGATGTCCTCAACTGCCCTGCCAAGCTCGACCAGCAAATGCAGCAGACCATTGAGGAGTTAGTGCAGAAGATGGAGGCAGGGCAAGGTGCAAACCAGCAGAGTGAAGCAGCAGCTCAGCCACCTACTGTGCAGGAGGTTGAAGAAGCTGTCTTTGCCTGTCGTAATGGGGCAGCTCCTGGGGTTGATGGTATCGCAGCGCCTATGCTAAAGCTCAGTGGGACCATGCTGAAATGGTTGCACAGGGTCATTGTGGCGGTGTGGGAGTCAGGGAAAGCGCCAGTGGAGTGGAAA
This sequence comes from Pseudopediastrum boryanum, assembly GCA_963556185.1. Lineage (NCBI taxonomy): Eukaryota > Viridiplantae > Chlorophyta > Chlorophyceae > Sphaeropleales > Hydrodictyaceae > Pseudopediastrum > Pseudopediastrum boryanum. The sequence goes on along the minus strand of OY744497.1, from coordinate 6,223,326 downwards.
CGTGCACTGTTGGTGGCACTGTATAAAGGCAAAGGAGAGCGCAAAGTGAGAGATAGCTATAGGGGGATAAGCTTGCTAAGTATACCGGGGAAGGTGTATGTCTTGGTCATTTTGGCTAAGATCAGTTCTCATATCGATGCACAACTGCTTGATAACCAGTCTGCTTTTAGGAAGGGGAGGGGCCTCACTGATGCTCTGTTCACCATACGCCAGGTCATCTCTAAGTCTGTAGCATTCGATCAGCCTCTATTCATGGCTTTTGTGGATTTGCGTAAGGCATATGATTCTGTACCGCGAGACACGCTATGGCGCATCCTGCATGTGTACGGGGTACACACAAAGCTGATAGAGTTGCTGACGGACTTGCATACTGGCACACAGGCTGCTGTTAGGATGGGTGGTGTGGTGTCTGAGTGGTTTGATGTGCATGGCGGGGTGCGGCAGGGATGTGTCATTGCTCCCTTGCTGTTCAACATCTACATGGACTTTGTGGTTCGGCAGGCAATGGCTCAGATGCCGGAGGGATGTGGGGTGAAGCTAGCCTATCATGCAGATGGGAAACTTGAGCGTGATGGGTGTGGTAGTGGTGGGTGTGTGGAGCTGTTGTCTGTTCTGCTGTATGCAGATGATATGGTGTTGCTAAGTCCCAGCAGGGAGGAGTTGGTGGTCATGCTGCAGGTGATGGACAAGGTTGCTGCTAGTCTTGGGTTGCGCATCAATGCAAGCAAGACTGAGATCCTGTCCATTGACAAGGATTGGAAGGAGGGGGATGTGCCAGTGCAGCAAGGACCAGAGGTGGTTATCAGTGAGGGTGTGGTAAAAGAGGTGTCACAGTTCAAGTACTTGGGAAGTGTGCTTGTGACTGATGGCAGGTTGGATGTGGAGTTGAATATCAGGAGGGGTAAGGCTGTGGGGAGGTTTAAGCAGTTTGAAAAGATGTGGGGTACCAAGCATCTGTCATTGGCTACGAAGGTGAAGTGTTACAAGGCATATGTGTTGCCAATTCTGCTGTTCGGGAGTGAGTGTTGGTCCCTGACCAAAGTGCAATCGCAAAAGCTTGAGCGGGTGCACTCTAGCTGCCTTAGGAGCATCCTGGGGGTCAGGCTGTCAGATCGGCACACCAATGAGCATATCAGGAAATCATGTGGGGTAGCCACCTTGTCAGCATACATCACAGCAAATAGGCTGAGGTGGCTGGGGCATGTGGGCCGCATGGAGGAGGGCAGGTTGCCGCATATTGCGTTGTTCTCTTCATTACATGGTGACATGACGAGGCCAGTGGGTAGGCCTCGCCATACCTGGGAGAAATGCGTGTGTGCAGATCTGAAGGTGCTTGGTCAAGATGAGGGGAGCTGGGAGGCTTCATGTCAGATTAAGAGTGCTTGGAGGAAGAGGTTGTGGGATCTTACGCACCCTTGGGAAAGCCAACGGTTAGTGAGGTGTAGAAGGCGCACTAAGCAAGCTATTGATAAGCATGTGGAGCGCTATGTGGTGCCTTTCAGTGGCTGGGAGGATGGTGGTTCAACAGTACCTAGGTGGTGGGAGCCACCTCCAGCCCCTACTAGGGTGGTGCTTGATCCTGCTGCCTCCCCGCCACCCATGTGTGATGGAAGTGGAGCAGGTTTTGGGTTTTAGTGGTGGTGTTTGTTTCTCCTTGGTGTGCACGCCGTTGCATCTAGCCTCAGCTTGTGTGTGGCAAATCCACCATCGGTTGTGTGGCTTCGTGATTGTGATCAGGAGCCTTGTGTTTGTGGCCTAGGTTTGTTTGGCCATTGGCATTGCTGGTCTTGCGTTTTGATTGATTGATTGATGGGAATGTGCACGATGCCTTTTCTTCATGTTCTAGTCTTCTGCTTTGGATTCTGTTGATTGGAAACATTCAGAAATCTTAGGTTCTTCATCTGACGACCTTGGCCAGTGGAGCCGAGGTTGGCCCTTTTGGGCGCCCCATAGTTGGATGGGGCCACATCGGTAGACTAACCTGGTATCACATAGTTTTGTAGCGTTGGAGGGGGGGGGGGGCGGGGGACCATTGATATTTTATCAATGATCTCTGGCATGTCTGGGGGCCGCCTTGGGAGTGTCCCACAGGCGATGATGCTGATGAATGTGGTTGATATGCCGTGAACTTGAAGAACTTGACTGTACTCGCAAGAGCAGCAACCAACATAGTGAACAGCAGGGTCCCTGCATGAACAAGGACGTGGCCATTGGTTTAGATCATGAGTGCATGGGGCAGAGTCTGACGTACTTCTTGTCCACTCCGGAGAAGGAGAATACTTGGGATTTTGCCAGCAGTCGATGCCTTTTAGCACGGCCTGGAGGGCTGTGTAGTAGTCACTCTTAACGTATTAAGTGTGATGTAAATAGACCTGGTGCAGGACCAGCATACCCTGCAGCTATAGTTGTTTGCTAGCATGAGCCTTGGTGGGTCTGGCCATTGGCAATGCTGGTATTGCTTTGAACTGATGGAATGATTTGCTGGGCTGGCCTATAGCACTCCCTGCTTGTGGCCAGCCATTATGGTTGATGCAACTTTCTTTTTGATGCTATTTGTGGACTGGCATCGGAGGATTGCTGTGTCCCATCATCCGCACCTGCCTGCACTCGCTAGGAGCGTTGCCTTGACCTTTCAGGGATTGATTCGGCCACATGCATTCCATGTTGGTTGGGTCTGGTTGCATATATCCCTCTGTGGTTGAGTCCTTTGCATGGTTTTTGTACATCTCCAGCCCGTGGTAATCGTCATTGTTTGCCATGCCATTGCAACCGATGGAGGAGTGGGTGGTGTTCTTGATCATGGGCTCTGTCTCGATAGGAGCGTTGCCTTGACTTTGGAGGGATTGATTCGGCCACATTCCATGGTGGCCACATTCCATGGTGGTTGGGTCTGGTTGCATATATCCCTCTGTGGTTGAGTCCTTTGCATGGTTCTTGTACATCTCCAGCCCGTGGTAATCGTCATTGTTTGCCATGCCATTGCAACCGATGGAGGCGTGGGTGGTGTTCTTGATCATGGGCTCTGTCTTGCCTGGATACATGTTTCGGTATCAGTACTGCTTGGTTGGTGGTCTGGAAGCCATTGTGTTTGGATCCATCCGATGGTGTGTTTGGTCGGTTCGACCTAGCAGCCCTTTGCGGTTGCCACACCTTAAATGTTTGTTGTTGTTGTTGTTGATTTAGTTAATCTCACCCCGCTTGCTGGGATGAAGTAAGGACATCAGACTTGTGTTAGCAGTCGGTTCTGCTGTGGTAGTATTAAAAAGGTGTGGCCCTCTTTGAGACGTGGATGGTCACTTTGTTGCTGACCCGGCACCTTGATTACCGGGTGTCTGACTACCAGGACCCTGCTGAGGCTCCCTCACCAGGGCGCAACACCAACCAACTTACCCGGTACGAAACAAAGCAACAAACACTCTACAGTAGGGCGTGGCAGCCACAAGGGGACTGTTGCTCATCCCGATCTGTAGTAAGCCAAAACTTGTTACATTGAATCAACGCCGAACACTACAGATCTCTCTGGATCCTCCGTACATGACTGCCAATAACTGCCAATTAGACTGGCTCAATTCCGTCACACACTACATCAAGACATAAATGCACACATCAGCTGTACAGCAGTACAAACTGAGTGGATGTTGACTGTATCAGAGCTGAAAGCTCCACATACAGCTCTTAGCTGTAGCTACCTTCCCCCCCTCACAAAAGGCGACAGCCACGAAAAGGGTACTGCTATTCCAAACGACACACCACAATACTAGGTAGAGACTGTTTCAACCAGCACCAAAGGACTGCTGGCTTAACAACATACTTCAACGGGGAACACGGCTGATACATGATGGCAACACCAAAACCATCATCGAGGGTATCCCTGGACACTGGCATCCAGACCACCAACCTGTACTGACACCCAAACCCAACCTGAACCTGCAGCGTTTGTCTTCCACTTGTAACTGCTTGAACCAGTGGATATGAGTACTCCTGTAAGTAAAAACGGGGCTTGTACACATTCAAAAACCATGCACAACCTCACAAAGTGGGCTTGAAAGGTGGCATGGTACGTAAACCAGCCATCACAATGCTTTTCTAAGCAGTAAATGGTCACTGCTCTCCACAGAGTTACAAAAATAATAGTAACATCACCAGCCTAGCACTGCAAGGAGGGCCCTCAACTAGATGCTGGCACTGGGGACCCAGGCAAAGCCACTGTCTAACCCTAACTACTGGAATGCTAAACCCTAGCTAATCTGCCTAAGCACCCCCGGGCCAAAAGGTCCTGAGCAAGTACTGCTAATAAAGTGCAGTACTGTATCGGGAGCCTCAGTAACAGGGGCCAACCTGGCAGCCTCAGTAACAGGGGCCAACCTGGCAGCCTCAGTAACAGCGGCCAACCTGGCAGCCCTCTTGTGTGGATTCTGAAAAACCCTTGAAAGCCAAAGCGGAATGCAATAGCTTCAAGGCCGATACCAAGGCATTTTGCCAACTTTACTCACCAGAACTTCTCAATTCCAGAATTCCAGTAAGCAAGCAAGTGATTGCACCTACAGTTCTACTCTCAAATCAACTTCCCACTGTCTGCCAGGTCAAGTGCATACTCTGGAGTCGTCAGCCTAGCAACAGGTAGAATCCTGGCAACTGCATGACTAAGAGCAAAAAAACTAAACCCCAGTCTCATGATAAGTGCTTACGTCTGATTGTCCGTATCTGATTATCCTCATTTATCTGTCCATATTGTTGTTTGCTTCTGTTATAACATGCCATGAAACATAATTATATGTGATACAGGTAGGGGGTGCATCATAGACATGTTATCATCTTACATGGCATGCCATAGCATAAGCATCATAGGACACACACCTCACAAGCTGTTACAGAAACAGCAAGGTGTATCACACACACCATTGGAGCCATCGACAGCAAATACTTCTGTAGAGAACAGAATACTAAGTACACTACACATGCACAGGACAGATGCTGCAAAAATTGAACTTGATACAAAACTGCAATCCCCTTCCTGATAGACCTGGCCACCCGACCCCGCTCTCCCTCTTAAACCCTGTAACCGCGCCCCACCACTGAAATGCCAAACCCTATCTCTTCCTCCTCTCATAAAATTACAAGGCGTTCTTGTTCAGTATCTGAGACCTGCACCATGAGCAGAAGCCGCGGTCAGCAGGAGCAGCAGGGGCAGCAGCAGCAGCAGGGCCATTCCACCCTGCACCACAACCACCAGCAGCAGCGCCAGCAGCCAGGATAGATACCACCATCATGAGCAGCAGCACGGGAGGGCATGGCCACTCCTCCCTGCACCACCATCACCACCCGGGGCCAACAGCAGCAGTAGCAGCAGCGGGAGCCAGGATACCACCCCCCCATCACCAGCACTAACACCACCGCCACCACCACCACAACCAGCAGCAGCAGGGGAGGGCATGGTCACTGCATCACCATCACCACCACCCGGGGCCAACAGCAGCAGCAGCAGAAGCAGCAGGACACCACTGCTGCCACCACCACCCAGATAAGCAGGAGCATTAACACCACCACGACCAGCCAGTGAAGGAACAGGAGGAGTGCAGTCACCACCACAACCATCCCCAGCAGCAGCAGCAGCAGCAAGGAAGGGCCAGGAGCAGCAAGTATGGCAATCTTCTCCCGCACCACTACCACCCTCACATCTTGTTTTTCGTCAGCAGTGGCTCACCCGGCTTCAACAATGCCCCCTCCCATATCCCTAGTTTGGGTTTAGGGTTTAGCAAATTTCTGGGGTTAAGGTTTAACAGCCACCACACCCTCCCGCATCTTGCTTAACCCCAGCAGCAGCACCCTCCTCATCAACACCCGCTTCCAAGATCCCTGGTTAGGGTTTAGGGTGAAGCAGCCGCCACCACCACTGTCCCCCATCTTATTCTACCCCAGCAGCAGCGCCCTCTTCAACAACGCCGTAATTAGGCTTTGCGCTTCAGCAAACATAGGGTTTAGGGTTTAGCTTCCATTACACTCTCCCACATTTTGCTCTTCCCCAACAGCATCACCCCCTTTCTTAACGCCCCCTCCAACACCCCCACCGTCTCCTCCACAGACTGCACAGCTGCCGGAGGATTCCTCAATAACCTCTCATTCATCCCCAGGGCCCCAGCCGGCAACCCCCTCAGAAACCAGGGGTGACCCATTACCCCCTCCAGCGTAACCCTAGCCTCAGGGTTAGGGTGTAGCAGCTTTGTCAGCAGCTGTAAGCAGTCAGGGGAAATGATGACGCCGGAGGGGAGGTCTTGCAGCATTTGGACAGCGGAGGTGGGGGTGGACTTGCGGCGGCGTATGAATGAGGGCAGGTCACAGGTGACGATGGGGGGTAAATGCCCCGTGAGCATGGCAAAGAGGATGACGCCACAGGACCACATGTCACACTGAAATGCTGCTGCTGCTGCTGCTGCTGCTGTTGCTGTTGCTTTGGTTGGGTGGTTGGAAGCAGTGGGTCGTGGTATTCTTGCTTTGGCAGAGGGTACAAGGGGTGGTCTACTGGTATTAGTTTGCCCTCCTGCACCTCCAGCTGCTGCTGCTGCTGCTGGTGATTTAGTTTGGGAGAAGCTGAAAGTGCTACTGCTGCCCTTGCTTGGGCTGTCTGGAGAAACCGTATCACCATCAGACGCAGCAGCAGCAGGGCAGTAGACACTCCTTGGAGTTGCTGTGACGCTGCTTGTGGTGCTACTGCTCCGACCAGAAGGTCCAGAGCTGTAGTCCAGGCAGCTACTGCTGGTCACATGGCTGTAGCTGACCCTACTCCTCACCTCAGGGGCTGAGAAGAAGTAACTACAGCTCAGCTTATGGGCAGCTTTGCTACTGCTACTGTTACTGCCATGGCTGCTGCTGCTACTGCCGTGGTTGCTACTGCTGCCCCTGCTGCTGCTGATGGGTAGGTTAGGGTTGGCGGGTGACAATGGAGTACCGGAGGAAGCAAAACCGGTGAGCTTGACGTGGTGGAACTTGGAGCGGGGTCGCGCAGGGTTTAGGGTGAGGAGGATGTTTTGGAGGTTTAGGTTGCCGTGGGGGATGCCCAGGTGGTGGGTGAAGTGTAGGGTGATGAGGAGCTGCTGGAAGTACCACCTGCAGAAATAGCATGGGTAGAAGATGAAGAGACAGTCAGGAGGAAAGTCAACTGTTGTTGTGCAGTTAAGGTGGAAACATAAGAGATCGAGATGCGTGGAAAGGGGCATTATGTCATTGGTAAAGCATAGTTCCCGCTGAGATTGATGTAGGATGGGAGAGCCGTATGTCAATATACGCACCATGGCTGTGATCGTTCAGAGGAAGGGGGTATGTAAAATGAGACCTGGATGCATAAGTAAGACAGGAAGCAGTCAGGCACAGGATGCAGGGTTATGAGTAGGCAGGATGTAAGCAGGATGCAGATTGTTTGGGATTGTGGGACTTCAGTACCTCACAGGTACGAGCTTAACTACAGACATGCCTACACTTTCTTTATTGGTTGCTGGGGTGGGCAATGTACGAGCGAATTTGATTGGTAGTTGGTAGGGACTTGGCAGGCGGTGGCTGGGTGGGTGTGAGGAGGGTAGTCGCCTTGCGTACCTTGCCTCCGCCTCATGAAGCTTCTTGTTCTTCAAGACATAGTCCAGCATGTTGCCGCTTCTCGCGTGCTCCTCCACGACGCAAAGGGCGCGACCATCATCGACAACGGCATGCTGTCTAAGGATGTGCGGGTGGCGCAGATTTCTGCTGACTAGGATCTCCCTCAAGAGACGCTTAGTGATGCAATCGTATGGCAGCACTCGGACGTTATATGGCTTAGTCAACTGTACATGGACGGTGCCATCGGCGGTTAAGGAAGCTGCAGGCACTTGACTGCTGCTAGTGGCATGGCAGTCATCAGGTATCCCATAGGCATCCTCCCTGTGCAAATTGGCTACAAGAGGGTGCGCTTTACAGCTACCATACGATGTATGTAGCATTTCGCCCAGCCTGCAAGGCTGCAGGATGGTCTTGGTACCGGAGGCCAAAAGGTCAATGGCTAGCGCGCAAGCCTTGGAAGACGTCGGATAAGAAACTGTGCGGTGGCATCCAGTTGTCTTGTAGGAGACATATGGCTTACTAAGGATGCTGGCGCTTATCAAGCTTGCAAGCCGATGCGATATGACGTTTTTGGACCTGGGCCTGGCCACAGCTGGGCACCAGGACCAAGCCCAGGGCCAGAATAAACGCCAGCTTCCCAAAAGCAGTGGCATCAGTTGCTTGCCTTGGAGCAACATTGCGACATGGTAATCCATACTGACCTCGCATACTAGCGCGGGTCCCAATACCCAAACACAAACAGAGTGTTGGGCCAGCATGCCTCTGAATAACTAACCCGGAGTTTATGATGTGGCACGGGTGAGCATAAGCATCCGTGGCTATGAGTCCGACGCGCTCCTCCTGAGCATGTATGCCTTCTCGGCTGCGGTGCGGCCACATCAACAGCCAGCAGTACCAAGTGTACATGCGCAAAGGGAGAATGAAGAGACTAAACGAGATGGAGCGTCTGCACAATACACTGCACTCACTGCATTTGTCCTGTGAACGTCCATCTCGCTTTCACATCTGCATCCTCTTTAATTACCCTCCAAACCTTGGCATGCGTAACCACCTTTCTACAGCTTGTCAGTGGCGAACCCACCTACGAGTAGTCCCCGCTCGTAGTCCCCACTCCGCAATAGCTGTTGGTAGCCTGCGAGGACCATCCCGTCCACCCGGGTAGTTGCTGGGCCACCAAGTCACTTGAGTATGCAGTGAAATGTGCTCTGCATCTTAATCCTGGTTTCTTTATCAATATTATGCTGTTGTTTGCCACAAAACAAGTAAGCAACTAGTGTTAGGGGAGCGATGGGGTGGCTTAAGCCTGTGTCGGCGTTACCCACTTTAAGGCGGGTGTATGCTTGCTTATGGTGTAACAGCCCAGGATGCACCTATAGGGGCTCGTGCTACTGATGGAAGCAGTTGCAAGTAAAAGGAAGTTATATTCAGGCGAGGTGGCGAAAAGTCGGTTACTAGTCAGTCCTATGGTTCGGTACTGCCAAAAACTTGCCAGACACTCCATGTAGCACAGCCCTGACACTAGACCTTACAAGCAGTTGCAAGTGGAAGGCTAGCTGCAGCCAGCAGGATCATTTTTGCGCATCAGTCTGTGATGATGGCGGTCTGGCTGATAGTGTCTGTGGATCCATCTGATAAGCTGTTTGGCTGGTTCGACCTAGCAGGCCTGCTGCGGTTGGTTGGCACACCCTAGCTGCCTTGTATGCAGCCACACCTTACTTTTACTGGGTAAGCATACCAGAGTGCAGTGCTGTCGCCCCCTGTTGGAGGGCGGCTTGACAGAGAATGTGATCAGACACTGTCACTAATCAAGATACAGTCACTGTATGGTTGGGGCTAGCTGAACCCCAGTTTCAGGTGACACAGTATGTATCTGCCTATATCTGGTTACAGCCTCATCGTTGGACTGCATTGGTTCCCTGTTGGTTGGTTGCTGGTGTGGAATCCATTGTTTTTGCATCTACCCGATGGTGTGTTTGGTCGTTCTTGCTTGTTTGTTTGGTATGCATGTATGGCATCTGGCTTTTTGAAAAGCGTCCCTTGCTGCATGTCGCATCTATAAATAATTAAAAATTCCATCATATCAGAGTTCACAACCTTATCAGCCATTCCAGCCTCAAAATATGGCGGCATTGGGAACTGACCGTACTCATGAAGTCAAACCTTTGCATGTGGCGGCATGAGAACTTGGGCTGCTGCTGTTATTGCAAATGGCCAGATAGAGGTTGTCACTGGTGGTGGAGGTGGATGGGTGCAGGATATAATCATAGCAGCAAGTGAGTCAGGTTGTGAATGCTGTGATGCCTGCTGCTGCTGCCGCAACCGGATAAGTGCAGTAGTACATTTCTAGTGACTGATTGATCAATAAACAACAGTGGAACTCCGTAGGGGACTCATGTATGCTGCTTGTAGTGAGTCCATGCTGTATTCCTCAAGGGAACCATCCTAGAGGTGAAGATCTGCTGTCTCTCTGGAGTTAGTTCCTTAAGGACGACATTGTGATAGTAGTGCAGCGCCCGTAGCCAGCATACTTAGATCATTGAATACTGCTACGATCACGATTCGCATATTGCACCCCGTGAGGGACACCTGTACGAAGCTAACCGGGCTGGTGTAGTCATACTGCAAGGATGTAGTCTGGGTACTGGGGGTCAGTGTTTAGTCATCACATTAGCTAACAGTCCATTCAAATAAATCAAGGGCCTCCATCCAGCTTAGGACACTGGCAGACCTCCCACGCACGCACTCAAACAACATATTTATACAAAGCAATCCAGCTAAATATGTGTGCTATGCCTGCCCAGCCATCCAGGACCGTAGCCAAGGCACAAGGCATGCAGGGCATCGAAACACAATATCGTACAACAATGTTTCATAGCATACAGAAACACAGCATTATGCATAGCTCTCAGGCTGCATTACACCCGCAAGTACTGAAACCACCATAGACATGTCTATCCCCCATACATGCATGGGCGGCTAACACCGGTTGAGTGGGCAAGGAGTGTGGTTCAACCCTAGCCACCAGCAACCGCACCACAATCATGCAGCCCAAGCCCAAAACTCAGCACTGCAGTGCAACCAACACTTTGTTCCGATCATACTGTCGTTAGTGGCCTAAGCAGCCTTGATCTTGTTGCTGCTGTTGGCTCTGTGTACTGCTGCCACCACCCCCATGGCCACAGTAGCAGCAGCAGTAGGGCTGGCCAGCCACCCCCCCACCACCTGCACCAGCACCTGGACATAAGCTAGGAGCATCACACCCACCAGGCGAGCAGCAGCACCAACCAGGCCGGCACTGGAAGACAGGGAGTTGGCAAAGTCAAACTGCCCGTCCAGCTGCTCATACAGCTCCACATAGGCCTTGGGCCCCAGGGTAAACCACAGTGCACGAGCAGGAGCCAAGACACCCTGGTACAGCTGGGGCAGCCAGGAGGTGGGCAAGCCCAGAGCATCAAACGCTGCATCAGCAAACCACCAGCTATGGGATGAAGCCACCACTCCGTCCACAATGATGTTGCCACCCAGGGTGAAGGGGTTGTACAGCCCTTGCATGGTGGTGGGCACTACGGCGGACACCTTGTACTGCATCAGCTGCTCAGACTGGGCACTGAGGGCCCACAGGGAATCACCCACAGACACGTCACCAGCACGCTTGGCTACTGGGGCACCACCTTTGTTGTTGGGGTGGGCCGTCAGCACAAAGTGTGTGGCAGTGAGCTCAAGGGAGGTGGTGGTGGTAGAAGCAACCTGGTCCTTGTGGCTATCATCAGCAGCGGCAGGTATGGCTGTAGTCAAGTGCAGGCGCAGGGCAGGTACAGAACCAGCCTCACGGTGACCCCTGCAGCACGGAAACATGGCAGTGATGAGAGCTCAGGCAGGGGAGAGGTGCGGGAAGAGTAGAGCAGCACAGCTCTGAACATCAGAATTGGCGGGGCATTCAGTTCTGAAGGGTCATGCCTATGCTTATCATTATTACATTTCATGGTATGCCATAGCAAAAGTGCCATAGGCCCACCTTGCCTGTGCTTAGCTCGCTTAGCTTGAAAGCCATTTTTAAAAACTAGATTTGTCCCCTGGGGGAATGTTTGCTGCCACATCTATACTCAGCAGCAGCAAGCAATGCTATAGGGCCTGCCTGCAGTTTATAATTGCAGTTGGATAAACATAAAGTCGTGAGTGCCAACTGTTCTGCGTGCACACCTAACAGAGAGGCAGCAACCAGTCATTGCACACAGTGAAAGGCCCTGAGGCGGTGCTGCATGTGATCATCCACAGTAACTGCGTCCCATTTTGGTGCCGAGGGGGGATCTAACATTGTCTCCAATCCGATAATCACACTCTCATTTGTCACACACTCTATCATCCGGGATGATTCATCCCTACGGAGTGAGCTGCATGAGCTGCAAGCCAGTAATCATACCAGAGGCCGAGGCATATATACATATCAGACCACACACCATCATGTCGTCACCCATTACCTACCACACATAACCACAGGGGTTATCCCACATGGAATGCATACATATCTATACATACTCCCATACTTCTCACTGGCACTCACCATGCGTATATGGGCTGGTAGCCCACCTGGCCATTTGCCAGCCTCACAGCCACAGCATCACCAGTGGCCAGCTGGTCCATGCGCCTGGTGGTGCCATCAGGAAGCAGGACACGGGCAGCAGCAGGGAAGCAGGAGCCACCACCACCACCACCACCGCCACCGTGACCACCCGCCCCGCCACTGCCACCTGGGCCGGGCTGTACAGGAACTGTTACAGAGGTTTGTTGCAGGAGGGCACGGGACGACCTGCATGGATCACATTGGAAAAGAGGATAGCAGGTGATGATATGTTTATCTTGAAACGAAGAAGCAGGCATGACCTATAGTGATCGCTGTAAGTAGCCGATTCATGGGACTACTTAAGCCAAGGCATATATAGTAGGCTAGCCCAGGGGATTCAATACAGATGCAGCTGGCAGCTGCTCATTGGCATGCCCAGCCTGTGTGCTTGCACTGCTGTGATGCAGATTCAAGTCAACAATAACACCACGACTGGAAGCTGGCTGGCAAGCAGGCAGAGTGGTTGCGATGCAGTGGCTGCGTATGGTAGACAGATACGTCTGAAAACACCTAAGTGGATGCAGCTGACAAGTCCCAGAGGCATTTATGGTGTTGGAAAAGGATGCTTGGTGGACACTGCTCGCTCGTGGGCATGTCAGCATGTGACAATTGAAGTAATAGGGCACTTACACGCACACAACCAGCACGGCTGCGATTGTCCAGTATGAAGCACGCATGGTTGAGCGTTGTATACAAGCTTCGGAAGCGATAGCCAGAAAGTTGGTCAGCAGCTCGACGATCGTTGAGTGCGGTTAAGCAATCAATAGCTAAGTAGTTGTTATAGCTGAGAAGTGGGCTTGCCATAGACACCATAGCAAGGGGTAGAACTTTTATACATGCTCCTGAACACGTCCGCGACACTGCAAGAGCATGGCCAGCCGTTGGTGCCAAGGATGGTGAGCGGCCAAGGAAGATGCAAGACCCCCCACCAAGCTGGAAGCCAGGGTCTCGGAACCAAGTGAATTCACGTAAATATCTGAACGAAGGCTTATACCAAGACCAAGATCATGCGTGGACGAAATGACGAATATACTGGGCACCTTCGACAAGTCTCCGAGGCTTGGTGCTGCGGGCCATGGCTTGGTCAGTCTGCGTTCAAAAGAAACTGCTTGAAGCTGCCCCTACTTGGGCCAGCTGCAATTAATGTGCACCTTAAATTAAGAGCGACGACTGCATATAAAGAATGATTGCGGATCGGCCATAAAACCAAGCAAGCAAGGTGGGACTGTGTGTAACGACCATCTATCTGAGTTTATTTTCTTTCGAACATCCGGTCGCAAGAGAAACTCCCGCACATCCCGCAAGGGAAGCATCGGGAGCATTCAAGATCGAGTAAAGGCAGGTCGGCAGAGGTTCTTGTCTGCAGGGGTGCGTGCGGTCACCAGGTCAACGTCTTGCTCCACTGCAGCGGTGAAACTGAAATGGACTGCAAGGGGCCCATCCGTGGGTCTGCCCGCTTTGTCATGATGAAGATATTCGTCCTAGGGACCATCTGCAGGTGAGAGGCCACTCTTTGAACCCTGAAACCCTAATTCCAACTGGAGGGCTGCGTAAGGCATACATGGGCAGTGGCATACAAACAAACACACAATAAACTACCACCCATTATCACTTTGCCCTGCATGTACGTAGGCAGGCAATGTGCACAGGCAATCGCCATGTGCTAGCTAGCAGCCCCCTTGCCGGATGCAGATCGATGGATCAAGTTATCTAATCAGGTATCCTGCTTATTATTATTACATTTATTGATATGCCATCCTGCTTCTTGCATTCCTATGCTGCTTTGATGATCCCATCTGACACCAAACTCTCACTCTATGCCAGATTAACAGATTACCGACTAGCCCAAGAGGGCATCCCTAGGACCCAATGAAGGCTCATAAGGCCATCCAATTTTGTCATCATGATCAGTCTTAGTTCCCTATCAAATGCAGCCTGCCTGCTGCTAAAATACTAGTAACTGCCCTCTAACTGGCACCTGCTATCCCTCACATGCACTAACTCCCCTTGCCACCCCTTGCCTCTCTATTTGCAGCTTAATACCTGCGCATGTTGCTGCGCTGAACGGCGGCGAGCCCAGTGCGGCCAGCAACCGCCGTACCCTGCGTGAGTCAGTACCCACCCTCCCAGAGGCCGCCCGCCCTCCTGGGTCTCGTGCCCTCCAATGCAGCGGAGATTCCATCGAGTGCTCCTCATGGGGTCCCGGCCAGTGCAACCGCCCCGGTGTGCCCCAAGCCTGCCCATGCATGTGCGGTGGTGGCGGCGGTGGTGGTGCGCCACCCCCGATCATTGTCGCGCCTGGCGGTGGTGGTGGTGGCTCCTGCTTCCCTGCTGCTGCCCGTGTGCTGCTTCCTGATGGCACCACCAGGCGCATGGACCAGCTGGCCACTGGTGATGCTGTGGCTGTGAGGCTGGCAGATGGCCAGGTGGGCTACCAGCACATATACGCATGGTGAGTGGCAGTGAGAAGTATGGGGGTATGCATAGATGTCATTCTGTTCCACCTAGCTGTTCTTTGTTACGGCTTGAGGTGCAGGGCCTATGGCATTTTTGCTATGGCGTATCATGAAATGTAATGTTATAGATATGTATACATTCCATGTGGGATGTCCCCTGTGTTTATGTGGTAGGTAATGGGTGAGGACATGATGACGTGTAGTCCGTTTCCTCCCATGAATGACCTAGTGCCCAATTCGGGTGCTGCTCACATACAGAAAAGATTATGCGTGAATCCAGGGTAACATGTGTAGGACTGGGTCCCTCAGTGTCTATGGGCTTTCGGCTAAAATGATTGTGTACATCCCTGCACTCCAAGCTGCTTGCAAATGAAAAGCTACAGTGCTTGCGGAATGCTGCAGCTGCTTGATTGCAGCAGGTATCCCCCCAAGAACTTAATTCTTAGTTGTTGACCACAATGATTACAGTCACTACCCTTCCATTAGAACCTGGCAATAGCCTCTCAGCAGCAATCGACTTACCGTACTGCCGCTAATGTTTTTCGAAATTCCTAATTAAAAGGCTTTTTTCTTCGAAAAACTTTAGCAATTTTGAAATTCTGGCCCAGGACGTTCGAAAAACATTAGCGCCTTGACCAATTCGCCGCTGAAGCCTGTCAAAACATTGCAGCGCGGGTGGGCATGCGTAGGGAATCCGCGGCCGGTTGGGGCGCACAGGAAAGGCCGCCTGGCCGACCGCTGGGCCGCGCCAACCCCCGGCCGACTAGCACCATGCGTTGAAAAGGACGAATAAATGCAAGAGCTAAACCACCATCCGAAAGGCGAAATCGAGACCGAAGCGTCGTACCTGAATGCCACCTCCGAAAGTTGCCAGCTGGCCAATCCTCCGACACCACGTAATACCCACTCAAAAGCAAGCGCCGAACTCTACGTTGTATGGTCCTGCCTGGCCTAAGATCAGGATGAACTAGCTTTTTCAAGATGAATGGGATTAGTCTCTACAAGCTGACTGCATGTAATGCCAAAGGTACAAAATGTTTCTGTGAAAGCAGCAGAGACTGAGGCAACATGAGCAGCAAGAGTCTGCTGCAGCAGCAGCACAGAAAACTGAAGACTAGGTCTAGTCTCGTAAAACTTTAGAAGTTGTGGAAAATGTACCTCCTGCCTCTTCGAAAAGAATTAGCCTCGTAAACCAATTTGGGAAATTATTTGGGCTCCTTCGAAATAATTAGCCTCGAAAAACATTAGCGGCAGTACGGTATTCAATTCCACCCCATCCGCATGGTGCCAACACGCCTCTGTTTTTCAGGCCATCCTTGTTGATGTCCTTCTCAGACTCTATCTGACATGATCACGACGCAGCCTCATGTTTCGTTCCAACTCAAACATGGAAACTTATCTGGCACATATCTGTACCTGGGCCCCTCTGCAGTCAACTCACTGGGCCCGTCTCTTAAGAAACCATCCTTCCTCATCACTGCCATGTCTCCGTGCTGCAGGGGTCACCGTGAGGCTGGTTCTGTACCTGCCCTGCGCCTGCACCTGACCACCACACCTGCCGCTAGTTATGATAGCCACAAGGACCAGGTTGCCTCTACCCCAACCACCTCCCTTGAGCTCACTGCCACACACTTTGTGCTGACGGCCCACCCCAACAACAAAGGTGGTGCCCCAGTAGCCAAGCGTGCTGGTGACGTGTCTGTGGGTGATTCCCTGTGGGCCCTCAGTGCCCAGTCTCAGCAGCTGCTGCAGTACAAGGTGTCTGCCGTAGAGCCCACCACCATGGAAGGGCTGTACAACCCCTTCACCCTGGGTGGCAACATCATTGTGGACGGAGTGGTGGCTTCATCCCATAGCTGGTGGTTTGCTGATGCAGCTTTTGATGCTCTGGGCTTGCCCACCTCCTGGCTGCCCCAGCTGTACCAGGGTGTCTTGGCTCCTGCTCGTGCACTGTGGTTTACCCTGGGGCCCAAGGCCTATGTGGAGCTGTATGAGCAGCTGGACGGGCAGTTTGACTTTGCCAACTCCCTGTCTTCCAGTGCCGGCCTGGTTGGTGCTGCTGCTCGCCTGGTGGGTGTGATGCTCCTAGCTTATGTCCAGGTGCTGGTGCAGGTGGTGGGGGCGTGGCTGGCCAGCCCTACTGCTGCTGCTACTGTGGCCATGGGGGTGGTGGCAGCAGTACACAGAGCCAGCAGCAGCAACACGATCAAGGCTGCTTAGGCCACTAACGAGGGAAGAAATCGTTGGATGCGCTGCAATGCCGACCGTCTGGCTTGCGTTGCATGTGGTGCGCTTTGCTGGGTTGAAAGAATGAACCACCGGCTTCTTGCCCACTCAACTGGTGTTAGCAGCCCATGCCTGTGTGGGGGATAGACATGTCTATGGTGCTTCAGTCCTTGCAATCTTATGTGCAGCCTGACAGCTATACATAAAGCTGCATTTCTGTATGCTATTATACAACATTACTGTACGATATTCTGCTTTGATGTGCTGCATGCCTTGTGCACCCGGCCATGGTCCTGGATGGCTGGACAGGCATAGCACACATAGTTGCTATTCATTAACTGGGTTCTTTTGTACATATATGTTGCTGAGTGCCTGGGAGGTCTGCCAGAGTCCTATGCTGGATGGCGTGGTGGCCTCTGATTGATTTAAATAAACAGCTGTCAAGTAATATGATGACTAACTAATGGCGCCCGGTACCTGACGGAAATGTCAGACTACATCCTTGCAGTATGATTATACTAGCCCGGCTGGCTCCATACAGGCACCTTTAAGGGGCGCAATATGCACCTGTGATCGCAGTATCATGTGATGACATATGCTAGCTTCGGGCGTTGCATTACTGTCACGTCGTCCCAAGCAACTACCTAAATAGTCACGACAGATGCAGGGATCGGTCACGCCAATATATGTACACGGCTACATAATCTCGGGGCTTCAGGGCTCTTGCATTTATGGTGCTTGTATGAGTAAGTCCGGTTACGATTGTTACAACATGTGACATGCGCTGCGCAGAGTGCGAATGGACAAAACTGGAGGGAGGGCCCGCACCATACACGGCGCTGACATGCATTTGTCTTGAATGTCTCTTTGTCCTCCAATCCTGCGTCCTCCTTAATTACCCTCCATCCGTGCGGTGCCACAGTTCACCACAGCGGGGGTGGCAAAGCCATAAACACAGATAGAAGCAGGAAACACTGAACATCATTCCACCAGTTTAAGCTCCGTGGCGTGCCTAACCACATTTGTCAATAGCGAACCCACCAAGCCCCCAGCCACAGGAGTTATTGCCAGCCCGCGAGGAGCATCCGCGTGCTCGTCTGCCCGGGCAATCAACAAGAACAACAAACATTAAAGGTGTGGCAACCGCATCAATTGCTCGATGGATTCACTTGTTGTGCTCTGCATCTTGGTCCTGGTTGCTGGGTGGTCCTAGGTCCGACCAAGTGAAATGACAAAGTGGAATGCAAGTAACAAACATATGAGGAGCTATCCAAGAACCTTACACGCACACAGTGTTGTAGATCCAGGTACCGACATCAGGCCCCCCCAGCCATCCAGCGACCTTCACTAGTTGCCCCATGCCGGAAAGACCAGGGACACACCGCTAGACTCAGTGGCTGCGGCATACCAAGGCAACACCTACAAGGCACCTGCTCCCCTCATCTCAAAGCATTAACTGCAGTTACCCCCACGGCGGCTCTACCCTACGGTCACCGCGGGTCTGACCACCTCTGTTCCCCTAACAACCACACAGCACCATCATGTGGAGCTGTCAGGTCATCTTCATAATACTCTGATTTCAACTCCTTGATCATCTCTGGCGTGGCATCATTGCCCAGCAACGCCAACCATGTGCGTTCATCACAGACCCCACTCTCAGGAAGACCAGCACACGACTGCAACAGCAGCAGCAGCAGCAGCAAGGGCAGCAAACTTTGGTAGAGGGTCCATGCTAAGGCTGATATATGAGATAGATCACTGCACAGCTTTCGGGCCGTGCAGCACCCGCCACATGACTCCAACCAGTTTGTTACTGTGTGTTGAGGGAAACCGATACTGAGAGCTAAGACGGCGAGAGTCCATGCTAATGCTTTTATATATATATGATATATGCCTGGTGGATGAAGAGATGAGATGATGCCACAGCAAAAGTGCCATAGGCCCCGCACCTCAAGATGGCTACTAGACATCAGGACCAGCACAGCTCGGCAGTTGTCTTCAATACATCCAACATGAATGGTGAATGAAGAAATGAGACTAGAAACCGAGCTAAGGTGGAGCGCTGTGCAGTTGTGCAGCCCCCCTAACAAGAGCCCTTTGAGTCTGTTAGCGCATAGACACAACTAAACGTGAAAATACGACCAGAAAACGGATTGGTCCCATCATTGTGGGGCGTTTGAGAGGAGCCAACCTCGGCTCCATGGGCAGCCAAGATCAAAGGAAAACACTGAAACTCCTGAGTATGTCCAACCAACATGATCCAAATTCGAAGTACCGTAATCTGAAGAACATCTATTGTGCACACCCCCATATGGAACTGGATCACCGTCATTCTGCCACCGCAAATGCAAGCACTCGGCAACAAAACGAGCCACCACTTCCAGCTCTTAAATCATAAACTCAGAAACCCTCCCTGGTTCCCGCGTCAGGACCCTACTTGCAGAGTGCACAGGAATCTCAAAGCGCGAGATCAATTACAAGCAAGAAAGGTCCGTGCCAACTGCAGGAAGGGCTATACTGCTCATGTCGCAACGCACCGTTGATCTTTTATTATGGTTGATTGAAATCTGCCCATTTCTATCATTATACACATCATGACATCCTATGTCATAGCAAACCTGCCGTATGTCCCGCATCTCAAGCTGCCACAACAACATCCGAGTGGACCAACACACATCTGTCACCTTCCAAAGCTCTTCACCCAGCAACCTTCCATGACAACCCCATGCACCCAAGACACCCCCCTCTCCTACCCCGCCCCCCTCCCACCTGGAATGTCCTGAGTGCTTCCAGCCTTCTATGACAACCCCATGCACCAACCTCCCCCCCAGGCCCCCCAGCCCCCCTTAAACCCTCCCCAACCAACCCCCCACCTGGAATGTCCTGAGTGCTTCCAGTGTTGGTGTCCCAAACTGCCACCACCTCATGTCATCATCTCCACAGTTGTAACCCTGGCGGCTCAGAGCTACCTGAAACATACAGGGAAGGACATAGCACATGATAAAACATTGCAAAATCACACCATTTGAAGCTTGAACAAATGTGGGTGGCCTCGTGCTGCACGATACGTCCACCTCTACTCTCCTATTGCATTGCCAGCAATTTGTTTATCAAGGATTCCATCATTTTGTTGCTGGAAATCAGATGGGCTGGCATTGGGGGGAGGAGGGGGGGCAGCAGTCAGATGCACATTAAGAATGTTACTTCAAGAGGTTTCGCAACGGGGTTAATGCAGGAATCAGTGAAGCGGCAGGAGGGGAGGAGGTGGGATTGGGAGGTAGGTTTTACCTCCATGAGCCTTGTAGCCATCCTCCCCCTTTCTCCTCCAAGGCGTCCATCCGTATACAACTCCTTTCCAATTGAACCTTCTCCAATACCCAACCTTTGAGTACGCCGTTCTTTGCTCAGAGGGCCTAGGACATGGGGCAGTTG
The DNA here is from genome assembly GCA_963556185.1 of Pseudopediastrum boryanum. NCBI lineage: Eukaryota > Viridiplantae > Chlorophyta > Chlorophyceae > Sphaeropleales > Hydrodictyaceae > Pseudopediastrum > Pseudopediastrum boryanum. The sequence continues at coordinate 6,203,004 of OY744497.1, read as the reverse complement.
TCACATTTGAGCCCCACCACCATCTTGCCTTACAACCTCAAACGCATCGCTTCTCCTTTCCATTTAGATGCGACACTCCAACCTAGCTTGCTGCCACCTTGCTACCAGTTCCTGCCATGCCTAGGATGCACCCATAGAAACCCCCATCTACCCACTCTAAGATCTACCCTTGTACAACACTTCCTGCAATGCATGTGCCGAGACTACACTCTTAGGCAATTTCATAGTGTTCATACGGATGCACTGCACTGCACTAATTAAAAAAGGACCAAGCCCCTGCTTATGCCAAATATAATACTGCAGTGCACCTAAACCCTATGCCCTGGCCTGGAAGGCATGTGCACCTCCCTTTCCTGACACCCTTGCTATGCCCTTGCTCATCCTAAACCCCAGGCCCTCACCTGCAAGGCTGCACCTCCTTCCCTGCATACTCCCCCTAAACCCTATAACCCCCCCAGGCCCTCACTCCCTTTGAAACGCTGGCCCCTCACCTGCAAGGCTGCACCTCCATGCCCACATGCCCTAGCTACCCTTAAACCCTAGCCCCTGCCAGGCCCTTGCTACACCCCACACTCTAGCCCTTCCCAGGCCCTCCATCTTCCTAAACCCCAGGCCCCCACCTGCAAGGCTGCACCTTTCTCTCCCCATACCCTTGCTACCCTAAACCTTAGGCCTCCCCAGGCCCTCACCCCCCTTAATCCCAGGCCCCCACCCGCAAGGGTGCACCTTCACCCCCACATGCCCTTGTTAACGCACAAAACCCTAGCCCCCCAGACCCTCACTCCCCGAACCCTACCCCCCCCCCCAGGCCCTCACTCCCCCTGAACCCTACCCCCTCACCTGCAAAGCATGCACTTCTCTCCCCCCATCCATATCCATGAGCACAGGCCACCCTCCTTCACTCACAAGGTCCCTGGGCATGCTGCTCTCATCACTGCTGCTAGCACCCTCGCCATCACTACTGTAACCATCACCACCACTGTTACCATAACCATCACCACCACCAGCAGCAGCAGCAGCAGGGGAGGAGGAGGAAGTTGCTGCCCTAAGTCCTAGGACCTCCACTTGCTCTCCTAACAGCTTGGACCAGGTGGCCTGATCAGCTATGCCTGCAGAAGTAAACCAGGTAGCATGCTTTCAATATGCAGTTAGGTCATATGGGGGTAGACCCTCTTTACTAGTAAAGTAAGAGGGTTAAGCCAGTGAACCATGTAACGTCCAACACACTCACAAACACCCTTTCCCAGGCATGCATGTAGTTTAAGGGTACACATGTATTCCCAGGCATGCATGTAGTTTAAGGGTACATATGTAACTTAAAGTGTGCAATCTAAGATGCACAAAAACCACCTGCCAATTAGGTATCTCATTGACAGACAGTCTTTGAGATGTGGGCTCTAGAGGTTGCCCTCCGGGCCTCTTCCCCTCCTCCCCCCACTTCACCATCACACACCCACTTCCACTCAACCCACTGCTTCCACCTGCCAAGCCCCCCCTCTCAAAAGCCCTTACCCTGTCCACCCCCTCTCAACCGTCCCTGCTTAAAATTCCCTCCATGTCCCTCTTTCCACTACCTCTGTCTGGGAAGTGCTGACCTCCCCTCCCTCCTCCTTCAGCCCCCTTGCTACCCTTCCCCCCGTCCCAAAGCCCCTTCCCTTGTCCCGATGCCACTATCTTGGCTCTCCCAGGCCCGCTCCCAACCTACCCTCTCTTCCCCTCTGCACCCCTGTCTCAGGTGTACCACACACCACCTGCACACCATCCACCAACAACCTGCCCCCCCCCCCCCTTCCACCCCAAACTTTCTGCCCCCCCCCCCCCACCCCTGCCCCACCCCCCACCCCTAAACTTCTTGCCCTCCCCCCTCCACCCCCAAACCCCCTCCTGCCCGGACCCCTCCACCCCCAATCTCCCTCCTGCCCGCCCCCCTCCACCCCCAACCTCCCTCCTGCCCGCCCCTCCCCCCTCCCCCCCGACCCCCCTCCTGCCCGCCCCTCTCCACCCCCAAACCCCCTGCCTCCTCCCCCCCCTGACTCACCCACCACCCCCCTCCACCCCCCCTGGGCACCACCACCCCATCTACCCCCCTCCCGCATCTCTCACCTGTCTCAGGAATTCCCTCACACCCCTGGAATGTCATAATTGCCCCCCTAGTACTCTCCCCAAAGTACCAATCCTCCACATCTTCATCTGCCGGGTAATACCCCGCCTCCATCAACAACTGATGCAACCTCCCACACCAGTAAATATCATCATCACCAACAACAAGCACAGGTGGAGGACCATCAGGAGGAGCCTTCTGAACTTCAACTGGCAACTCCAGCTCAACCTCTTCCTCAAGCCCTCCTGCTGCTGCTGCTGTTGCCCCATGCCCCCCACTACTGCTGCTGCTGGTAGTAGTAGTTCTAGCTGCATCCGAGGACATCCTGCTACTGCTGCTGCTGCTGGTGGTAGAGGTCACGGGTGTGGATGCACCCCCTAAGAGAGCAGAGAGTCCGAGCATGTCTTTGAGTTTGTTGTCATAATCTGGTGACAGCACATCTTCAGTGTCCACTGATGCCAGGGCTGCTTGGACATCTGCTCGGAGGGAGCCGCTACTGCTGTTACTGCTACCCCCGCCTGAGAAGCCCTGAAACAAGCTCTCCCAACCTGCATGACGAGAGAAGAGTACATGCGACAAAAGTCAGCAGAATGAGCAGATCGTCTGTGGCTAGCCCAGTGCATTGCTTGCAACTCATGCAAAGTTGGCAAGAGGACAGGCAGGGTGGGAACATAATGGGATGCTCGGAGGGAGCCGTTACTGCTGTTACTGCTACCCCTGCCTGAGAAGCCCTGAAATAAGCTCTCCCAACCTGCAGCACAGAGAGAAGAGTACATGGAAACAAAGGTCAGAAGAATGAGCAGATTGTCTGCGACTAGCCCACTATGTTGCTCGCAACTCATGCAACGTTGGCAAGAGGACAGGCAGGGTGGGAACATTTAATGCTCAGAGAGAGCCGCTACCGCTGCTGCTGCTACTGCCTTCTCAGAAGCCCTGAAACAAGCTCTCCCAACCTGAAGCGTAGAGCGGCGCAGACAACACTTAACAAAACGCCATAGCAAAAAGCGTCATAGGCTGGCCCAGAACTCCAAACGGTCACCAAAAAGGCAAGGTGACATCAGGAGAACAAAGGCTGTTGGCTGTAGGCAGCTGAGTCACCTTCGCACGCAAACTCGATTTCATCACTAGCTATTCTGCCTGCCATTTTGAATTCATCAAGTGTAAGAAGTGGCAGAGAGGCTGCTGGCTTTATGAAGCTGACTCACCTTGTGCTTGTGCTGATGCCCCGGGTGTGCCATTGCTGCCCTGGTCCAGCACAGACTGCATAGCAGCAGTAACAGCAGCACTGGCTGATGGACCAGGGCCTACACTGCTGCTGCTGCTGCGGTTGCTGCTGCCGGTGGGTACTGACGACTTAATGACACCTGCCTCAATGAAAAACATACAATGTGTGTTTGCAAATAAGCTGCACTACACGCATTTATATTGCGTATTCCACTAGCTCAATACCGCCAAACTGCGAGGATAATCTTGTGATTGCAAGCGCAATATCGGCCGTTAATACGACACGAAGGTGCAAAGCTGCATGGAATAGGAGATGCATTATGGCGGAACACCTAAACGTGCCAGCTACATCATGGAATGGATCAGTGGACAGGCCTCGACCAGCTACAAGGTATGCAACCACATCAAATACGTGAATCTCTGGAGACATAACGTAAAAGCCACCTCAGAAACAGGAGCTCCATGGAATCTGGATCTGGATCTGCATCTCTGAAACCGAGTAACACATAGTAAAGGGAATAGGAGCAGAAAGTAGACATAATTATTATCATACCTTGCACAGAGGATACTGCTGTGCTTGGTGCTTGCTGGTTAGCCTGACCCGCTGCTCCCCCTCCAGCTCCTAGTTGTAGTAGCAGCAGCTGGTGCACCTGTTGACGGAGGCTGGCCATCTCTGATAGCATGGCTGCTTGATTGGCTGCTGAGGCCTGCACCATATTGAGCCATAAATATCACTATCACCATCAAGGCTTTGTTGGACCGGCACTACTTACGGATAAAATACTGTGAGGCTTTGAGATGCTCCCCTTGGGTTTAGTCCCAATCAGGAATGGGTGCGACACCAGCCGATGGTGTGTGCTGCTCCTTCATGCAATATTAAGGCAACCCGTGCATTCGCGTTGTATATGGGGGGGGTATGGTAAAGGAAGCAACGCTCTTACCTGCCGCTCTTGCTGCCACAAGCCTATGACAGTATCCAGCAGCTGCTGCTGGCGATCCCATAGGAGCTGCTCCCTGCACACAGTCATACACATATTACTACTGCACAGTACAGATCCGGTACGTCGCTGCTCTTCTGCTTTGCACACCTTACGTCCAACTGCTGCAACCGGCTCTGCGAGCTGCCATCGGCCTGCAGCGACCAGGCACCATTAATGCTGGGGTGAATTCGGATATTGCGACATTCTCAGGTTGCCTCACATGTTGCCTGCTTGCCGCTCTCGTGAGTATGCAGCCAACCTTCCTCACAGGAGCGCGGACTGCTGAGTATGTCAGCACTGCTAAGTGCCTGGTGTCATGGGCTCGCTGGCCGACGTGAAGCCCAGAAGATATGCACGCGTCATTATGCGTTCTTAAAAGGCAGGACCTACGTCCTGAGTACTGTAGCAAGGCCATACTCCGCGCACAAGGTTGCACGCCAGATCGTCGGGACCTAAGATTTCGGCCCTGCCTTCCTCCTATGGATCAGCCTCCGTGCATGCCGTTAAATGTTCAACCGGTTCTAAACAGCTGAGCAAGCACAAAAGGCCCGGCCGCGGCACCTGCAAGGTCACCAAGCACACTACAGACACACTTGTAGTGACTCGTTGCAAGTACAGACTTGGCCTGGCTGGTAAAGGTCAATAGAACACCTGTGGCAATGCTCTGGACCCCTAATTGGTGCCTGCCAGGACCCAAACTTCACCAAGGGCACATGCACAGCAACAACACACATCCATGCTTGCTGCAAACCAACCCGCACAGTCCTGCAGCTTTGCCTGGGTTCGGGGAAATGTAGGGGACACCACACTAAAGCCATTTCCACCTTCAGTTGCCCTTGCCTGAGATCATTTTGCCTGAGCCAGGGGCATGTACCATTCCTTGCCAAAGCCAGCACGTGCCCGGGCCTCGTCATTAAATGGAGGCTGCACACACAAAGGCAAGCACAAGAGCCAACTTTATCTCAATGATAATCTTGTTATTTAACACGCAATGCTTCTTTGATGATGCAGAACCTTACTCCTATTCCAGATGGCAATGCATCACTGCAGGACTGCATATGGGCTGCATGCCATCTCACTTACATGGAACTAGCTCTGCGGCACTTTGCTATGGGCGCGCCAACACTCTGGGCATCATAAATTCCTCAACAAATGGGGCCAGCTGCAGAAATCTGCTACAATAAGTATGTCTCAGATATCGATTCGACCTGCTTGTGCATAGGATGATAAGGGGAAAGCCATGCTTTTGGTGCTGGCTTACATGCCCTTGGCTCAGACTCGACATCCTGGGGAAGCAAAGGGGGTTCTCGTACCACCCAGCACAGCAAAGACATCCTGCAGCTACATAAGCTATGTTAGTTTCTTCATGGAATCACAACAGCTTATGCACGCTTCATGCTGGAGGCAATTGCAGCACAGGGAGAGCTCCACTGTACTGATTCAGCAGCTGTCACATGACACACATGACTCATTCAGGGGCACCAGCTTTACCTTGAGAGCCCCCATGAAGTTCTGCCTGATCAAATTGTGGAACCAGGCCTCCACAGATTCATGTTGCTGGGCCTCCTGCATCCACTGGGGCGCAGAATTCTCCTGCTGCTCTTGGGTAAGATTGCCTGGACCTAATGCTGCTGCTGCTTCCCCCTCTCCTCCTCCTGCTGTTGCTCTTGTTCCAATGCTCACTGTCACTGCTGCTGCTGCTGTTGTCTCAGCAGATGCTGCTGCTTCCACACAGCCACACGTGCCCGGTTGCTCAGCTCCATGCTGCTGCTGCTCCTCATCAGTGTAGTTGTGCTTGCCATTCAGCGAGCAATTGCTCAGTTGCGACTGCAGATTTGCACTGCATACATCCTGCTGCTCCTGGCTGGAACCTGGCGCCTGTGAGGACCTCTCAGGAGGCTCTTTCACTGCTGCTGCTGCTGCTGCCTGCTGATGGAGATATTTGAGCCAACGCACACCAGCAGCACAATGTGACACTTCTTCCTACAAAAGCAACTTTGAACAATCAACCAGGCATCTTGCTTCCACAAGAGCATTCGCGGAGAGGGATACAAGGGCACTGATAAATGACAGGATTACATGTACGAGGCTTATCAGTCAGTGTTTTTTGGACGGCACCTGCTATGTCCCCTCAATCAATCAATCAATCATAACGCAAGACCAGCTATGCCAATGGCCAAACAAACCTAGGCCATAAACACAAGGCTCCTGATCACAATCACGAAGCCACACAACCGATGGTGGATTTGCCCCACACAAGCTGAGGTTAGGTGCAACGGCGCGCACACCAGGCTATGTCCCCTGAAATGCAATTTGCTCCAAACCCAATTATGTGCGCAGACAACCTTTTTCGTTCCTAGGATATTCAATGGCAGGGAACAGAATCTAGTATGATCTGGTAGACATCTTTTTTGGCAGTACTACATGGCCTGATCACCATGACATGAGTGTATTACAAATGTGCCTTGATGTCTTTATCCATCTCAATTGTGGCCGTATGCATTACCTTATGTTTTCAACATCTTATGGGATGCCAGCATATTCATGAGGCTGGTCATGCATGGTTGCTGCAACAACGGACCACACCACTGCTCTGAGTCTGCAAGTGAAAGACTGGGTGCCCCTGCCAAGCCCATGGACACGTACCGGGTAGATGACTTGTTCAAGCAGGTCTGCTGACTCCGTGTCCCCATTGTTGCGAAACTTGTTGATTGTGGATGGCAGCACATCAAGACCACGTGCTTCATGCACACAGTGCTCCACAGCAAGACGTGCGGGGAGACTGTAGGAGGTTTTAGAAGCAGACTCCCACAGCCTGCAGCGCCACAAGAGCGTGAGACTTTAAAAGTGATCACAGCAGGCAGAAACAGGCACATGCTGACATGCATCTCAACATCTGCATTTTTGCAACGCAGGATGGCCCTATATGGCAATTGGCATGGCACATGTCCACTTGACATATAGCTTCCCTGTTGAAGATTGGATGCGTACATGTGGTCAGCAAAATGCATGGAGTCAAGTAATTCAACGGACTTCCGTTACTTTGCCTGCCCGATATTGCAGCAGCACTGCAGCACTAGGCGGCAAGCAGATCAGTGCACGAAGGTAAGGAAAGTGCGTATGTCTACCACAGGCAGGCTCCCAAGGCAAGACCCCTCAATGAGCACAGCAGCATGTGCTGCAGAAAGCAAGTCCAAGGCTGCATGTGTACTATTAAGGTACATGTCTACCAGACATCTGCTTGCCCAGGACCTACCCATCATGTGCTGGCAGCGCACCATAAGCGGAGCCTATGGCTTCCAAGCGCTTGCAAAGCATGCTGAAATGGCGGCACTCATCCTCAGCTACCTGCATGCATTAGAATCTAGGTTGGAACAAAGAGTGACATGACATTCAGGAATCAAACTTCGTTCAGAGCCCAGCCCTCTGTCCCATCCTGTATCGAGACAAACTGTGATTAGGACAGAAAGTGACATTATAAGGGATCAAACCTGGGTCATTCCTGTGACAGCCAGGTATGGTTACTGACTGCGCCAATGTGAAAAGCTTAGCCACACCCGGCTAAGTACATCGTCACAGCTAGCTGCATGGAGTACCCTGTGAAGTTCTCTGCCAAGCATCAGCCAAGCCCAACCTGCAAGTGCAAGCCCATTCAATCTGTGCAGGACCTCTATCCTGCTGTATTCCATGGCTGCTGCATGTGAATGACAATATGCTGCTTGCTGGCGAGGACACCCATGTGTGTTATGCATGTGGATCTCATCACGCACCTTCACAAAATCGGAGAAGAAGTCCCTTGGCATGCTGTAGCTTGGGTCGCAGCCAAAGCGGGCGATGATGTCCCAGGACAGGTCGATCGCCCAGTTCTCTATATGCACAAGGCTGTGCAGCAAGGCTTGGCGGCTTGCCAAGGTTCCACCTTTGCCTAGTTTAGGCATGGCACCAGGAGCTACAAGTTTGACCTGCATCAGGTACGCACTTTGTTTGATCAGACGCGCTTCCTTGCGTACAGGTATTGACACTAAGGTCTACATGAGGCCGAATGAGGCGTGGGATGAACTGGAGTTAAATGTGTTGGCTTGCGCTTGAGCTGCCTGTGCAGGGGCCTGGGTGTGGCTGTGGGCAACCTTAAGCAGGCATGGGAGCTTAAAGTTGACCGGTCTTATACCTTGGCATCATCCCTGCTAGGTCTGTCAGGCACTGCAGGTGGCACAGTTGGTGCAACCTGCTTTATGAGTCCAGCATTCCACAGGTCTACAGCCGTGTAGGTGTACTCTGCCTTCAGCCAAGGGTCCGGCTGCAAAAGTATTTTCAGAGCTGCTTCCACAAGGGTGTCGTCTGCGGTAGGAGCTGACATGGTTGCTCCTGATCGCGTAGGCTTCGGGCTGGGGATTCTCCTAGCTGGGCGGCTGGTGTGTGAGCTTGGGGTACTAGCTGCTCAGCTGAACCACGGCAATTAAATCTTCATACTAATAATCGCAAATTCAAATGCGCATGCTGAACCGCCAACCAAGGGACTGGTCAAATCGAGAGCAGCTACTTCGAACATCAGATGCACATGGGGACACCAAGAGGGCACCGACAAAGCCGCATGTCTCCCCATTGGCCCCTTCTGCTGCAGCTATTACCCTGCTATCACAGCACCCGATACTCTTCCCTGTGAGCTCGCGCAGCTGCGGTAGTTCTCCTAGTGCCATTCCGGTGCCACCTCCGTACGGCACGGTTTGAACACGAACATGGGCCAAAGACGGGCATTAGTGTCCCCTTCACCTGCATGCCTAGCCGGCCAATATGCTTTCTAGTAGCTGCTAGTCCTGCATGGGGCCTGCAACTGAGAGACATGGTCTGGACCTTCGGCACAACTAGCGTATCGCTACTATGATAGGATCCCGGGTTAGCTTTTACGCTTTGTTGAACGCATTAGAACCGGGGCGTTTACCCAACATGAAGTAAGGCTTTCAGCCCGCGACCCTCACCTGACCATCTTCGGGAATCCATCAGGTTGACTGTCCTTGAAAACGGACTACAAGATGCCCACCCTCAAAGAGATTTTCAGCAAGAAAGAAAGGGTTAGCCCTGGCAGGACGAGCCCGAATAAGGCCAGTCCAGTCAAGTCCAGGTCGCCTGAAAGGAAGATGGGACCTCAGGAGCTGCTAAGTTCGAGCCAGTCCCTGCTTCAACGACTTCGGACGATGCAGCCTGGCGATGAAGAGGCTTTCCCGATGCTTAACGAGTGCACAAGACTGAGTAAGCAGACGCACCAACGCCTGGTGTTTGTCCAGCAGCATGTCTGCTAATCAACCCCCTCTTCATCTGCAGTGCAACAGTTGGAGATAGAGGTCGGCAAGATACTCCCCACGGAGACACAGGGCCTTTGGAGAATGTAAGGAGGCCTGGTCTGCTGCCGAAGAGCATGGTAGTGGAAAAAGGAGGACGAATCACTGTGATCTGCTTGTAACTGATAGTTGGTTAAGCAGCATCATGCTGGCACAAAGCCATTCAAACCTGTGCTGGTGCACATCACTGAACATGGAGGCACCTGCAAAATTTCCCCTTAAAACTCCCATACACTGCCTCTCTCCTGTGCAGGCAAGTCCATGAGATGCAATCTGATCTGGCAAACCTGACAAAAAGGATTCTATCCTCTGCTAACATCTCCGATGTACCCTCAGGTAAAAGCAGTCACTGCAGCAGACAGCTGAATTTTTTAAAGACTCTCTGGTTCACTTGGCGCATGGCATGGACCCTGCTAAGGGCCATCATCGAGTACAGTTGGAACCGCAGCTACATGGTCTCCATGTTACATTAATCACTCTCTCAAGCTAGCAAAATAGCAGGTGCTGCATGGCCCTGAGGGCTGTGCAGTGGTCTCTCTTAACAATATAGCAGAAATTGTCTACTTACGACACATGCTGTGAGTCGCAGGTGACAATGCTGCATTGGCAGGAGGCATGGAGGATGACTTGTTCAGGTGAGTGCATCAGACTGTTAGAGCTTCATCTCATGCTTTCAGGCCCCTTAAATGCACAGGCCACAACATGTCCTGCTTGCCGGCATCCTAAGATTCATCAATGGGGCGCTTTTGTAATGGCATGCCCATCATGCCACCTCCCATATGAGGCTCCAAAAGCTTGCATCCTAAGGCCTCGTCGGTGCTGTTGCTGCAGTGGGCTGAGTGTTGCTAATGAACCAGCTCCAGCAGCGCCCCCAGTAGCAGTGTTTCGGCAGCCATCTCCAACACCAAGCAGGCCAAGCGGCATTCCCGCATACCAACCAGCCTACCAGCCTGCAGCAGGCCGTGCTGCAGCTTCATCACCAATTCTTTCACAGCAGCAGTATCAGCAGCCGCACCAGCAGCAGCAGCAGCAGCATCCAAACCAGCAGCAGCAGCATGCTCCTGCAGGCACCTATGCGACACCCTCTGCTGCAGCGGTAGCACAGCAGGCTGCCTATGCTGCGGCAGCTACTGCTGCTATGCAAGCTGGCATGGTGAGGGCAGGAACCCCTCCTGGGGCTCTAAGCAGTGCTCCTGGCATGCACGGGGCTGTTCAATACCCTGTTCAGTACTACCAGCAGCAGCAACAGCAGCAGTGGCAGGCACAAGCTATGCAACACTATCACCAGCAGCAGCAGCTACAACAGCAGCAACAGCAACAATGGCAAGCAGCAGCATACGCACAAGCGGGCCTTCAACATCACCAACAGCATCAGCAGCAGCATCGGCTCGCAACACCATCACCACCACCTTATGCTAACTTGCAGCCGCAGCCCCAGAACCTGCTGCTGCAGCAGCAGCAGCAGCAACAGCAGCCACTCCAGGGAGCTGCCGTGCAGACACCTGGGATGGCTACTGCAGCTCAGGGACCAGTAGCACCAGCAGCAGCAGGAGGAGGAGGTGCAGGCGTTACGCCTGTCTCACAGGCAATAAGCAGCACCTCAAGTGGGCTCTCTCCTGCTCCAACGCCAGGCCCTGTCACCCAATCTGAAGGTGCAATGCAGCAGGGGTCACTGCTGGTCCATGCGCCGTCATCAGAGCCAGCAGCTGCCACAGCACCGCAAGGGGCAGCAGTTGTCAACGGGACGACCGCAGCAGCAGGAGCAGAGGTAGCACCAGCTATGCCGGTCATGCAGCAGCTGGGTGCAGAAGGAGGGCATCTGCAGCAACCAAAGGGGATACAGCAACAGCAGGAGGTGCAGCCAGGAGCAGGGGCTGGTGGTCCAGCTTCATCCCTGCCTCCGTCTACAGCAACAGAAGCACCGGGTGTAGTGCTGGGACCACCAGGAGCAGCAGGAGTTGCAGCAGCAGCAGGCTCATTAGCACCTGCTGGTGTTGGTAGCGGACCTTTGGATGCTTCATTATTCTGCGATGAAGCGGATATTGCTGCTGGTAGCTCGCAGGCTGAGGTGGGGCTACTGGACTTGAGCCTAGGGCTTGGGGGCCCAGCCACCACCACCACTGCCACCGCTCCTGCTGCTTCTAATGGGCCTCCTCCTCCCATTGAAGCCGCAATGCAGGGACCAGCAAGAACAGCATCCATTCCTGGGGAAATGGCTGTGCATGCTCATCTGGACAGCTTAGGGGCAGCGGCAGCTGTGGGGGATGTTGGACTGGCAACAGCCGCTGAGTTAGGTAGTATACCACAGCAGCAGCAGCAGCAGCAGCGGTCTGGGTCTTCCATGGCTACTGTAGCAGAAGTCGGGTCTGTCCCTGGGCAGTGGCATGGACTTGGTGAAGCGATGCCCTTAGGCCAGTCTAGTAGTTTGGGCGCAGGGAGCAACGAGCTAGATACAGGGTCAGCGACGGCAGCAGCAGCAGCAGGTGCTTCGAAGAAAAAGAAGACAACTAAAATGCGGGTGGGGTATGCTGCTTCTCAAGATGATGGCGACGGGCCTGACATGGCTGTAGCCTTGTCTCACCATGGGCACGGTTACCACCACCAACACAGCAGCAGCTATGCAGGGTCGCATGCCAGCGTCGACAGTAACCACAGCAGGAGCAATTCTGTGACAGCTTTCCACCCAATGCCCTTGCCTAGCCCTGCGCCCTCTGAGGCTTCTGTAGCAGCCTCTTTGACGCAGACAGCAGCTGTTGCAGCAACAGCAGCGGTAGGTGGCGCAGCACCAGCAGCAGCTACAGGAGCTGCATTAGCAGCAGGAGGGGCAACTGCAGCTCCTACTGATGGGCTTGGTGAGCTACTGGGTCTAGAGCAGCGGCCACAGCAGCAGCAGCAGCAGCAGCAGCAGCAGCAGGCAACCACTGCACCAGCACCATCTGCTGCAGCAGCGCCAGCAGCATCTGGTGTTGCTAGTTGGCTCCCTCGCAGAAGCTCGGAAAGCACAGATACACCCCAAGGTGCCCTCCCGATGCTAGCTTCATTGTTCAGATCATTATCTGGCAACTCGGCAAGCAGCTCGCCTAAAGTTGGGGTGCAGCACAACAACAGCAGCAGCAGCCTCCACCACCACCATCACCACCACCACCATCATCATCATCAGCAGCAGCAGCAGCAGCCCGTGGGGGTCAACGTGGAAGCCTTGGATGCATACCTGGGGTCCTTGGCAGGCCCAGCTTGGCATCAGGCAGAAGCAGCGGCACAGCAGCAGCAGCATCTCATGGGGACTTTGGGAGATCGCAAGGCAGCAGCAGCAGCAACGGCACGGGGCCTGGGACAGAAGCGGCGGGAGCTATTGGGGCAGCGGGCAGAAGCGGCACGGACTGTGAAGGAGCTGGAAGCTAAGCAGGTGTGTTGGGTGGGGTTGGGGCTGGTGGTTGAGCTAAGCAATGGCTGCCGGCTGACTGCATGCTGAGAAGTAAATCTGGGGGGGTTGAATGGTGGTACGCTTCAGAAGTGTTTTGGAGAGACACAATGACGCATCTTGAACCCCATGGGGACTGCAGAAGCTGTTGAAGCTGGTTGTAACATGGATCAGGCAGCTTCAGTGGAGCAAAGACTTGTCACAAGACAGGTGGTGGCACAGCCATAAGCTGCACCGTGTCGAGTAGAGAGCCTTAATTTGTTGCTACATTAGAAGAGTTGGAGCCTGTTGTTTCACAGCTGCAAAGCTGGGCCTGCTGAAATCCCAGTTTTTACTTGCATGGTCCTGATTATATAGAACAGCAATGGTGTGCATTCTGCATTTGCTTGTTGTAGGTAAGCAGCATGAGGTGAAGCCACCCTTTGCATTTTACCTTCTAACCTCTGGTGATCAGGCCATAGCTTTCCTTACATAGGACCCCGCAACAGTCCACCATGCAATAGTAATGTATGCTGCTCCCTTGTCATGTGTCCAGGCTAGAGCCGTTGAGGTGGAGGACTTTGACACAGCAGCTGCCCTGGATGGTGAAATGGAGGTGCTCCGGGACCACGAAGCAGCTGCTTCTGCTGGGCTGGGGCAATGTGAGGCAGAGCTGGAAACAGTGACACAGCAACGACAGCAGCTGGCTGAGTTGCAGGCATCATTGCTGGAGCGGTTAGGAGCTTTCTTTGCATCCTTGCAGACGCAGCGGCGGAAGGAGGCAGCCGCAGCTGTTGCAGCTGCCAAAGAGGTGAGCAGCTCGGAATTGATGCACAGGTCGCAGCACATGGAACAGCTTGCAGCCTGTCTGGCCTTGGCATGTTATAGAGCATGGGTAAAGGAGACAGCACAGGTGTCTTATGGCAGGCCTTCTACTACCTGGTGTACTGTTCGTTCTGGTAAATCTGGTGTAACTGCTTAACCTCCCAAGGAGCCATGGGTTTGGCAGCAACTACAGCAGAGCATGCACCTGCAGAAATTGAGGAATCTTAAAACCTGAGGGTGTACCCACGATCAGCTTTAAACTAATGTTGCAAGCAGTACTTGGAGTGGCTTAGCTGCTGTGATCTCACTGCTTTTTTGCAGATCCTGGCACAAGCAGAGCAAGATGAGTCCCTGACCCAGGATAACATCCAAGGCATGAGGAGCAGGATTGCTGCCAAGCAGAAGATGCTGGATGAGGGCTTAGCAGAGCTAGAGACCAAGGTGGATGCCATCACTGCCCCTGTAAAGGAGCAAAGGGCAAAGCTGGCATCCACGCAGCAGAGTTTGCAGGTATCTGGTTGGGCAGCATGCACTTGATTGTGTCTGTTTCAGGCACTTATGTGGCCAGCCAGCAAGCAGACAAAGGAGCAAATCACTTACCTCCTGGGAGGCACTGGGCTTGTGGCATGGCTTGGCTGCTGATGTGGCAGTGCTTTGGGCAGCAGACCTAGAGTTATGTTATGCTCACTATCTTTGAAGCAATAGAGAATAGGACAGCTGTATCCACTGGTGGTGTGTATTTGTAAGCAAGCCTATTTATAGTCAGCGAGGCTGTTAGCAGAGTTGGGCTTCAGCTCGTTAAGTAGGCCGTTATGACGAGTTGCAACCAGCAGCCCTTGCTCTCAGCTAAGGTTGCAGCATGGACACACCCAACCGCTTCCGCACCTCTTTCCTGCTGTGCTTTTCTCCCCCACAGGCTGAAGTTGATGAGCTGCGAGCTCAACTAGCAGCAAAGGAGGCTGAGCTTGCAGCTAGCAATGCTGCCCTTGCGGAGATGGATGGCAAGGTATCCACTCTGGCTGCTAAGTATGACAAGCTAAGGGCACAGCTTGCTGCTGAGGCAACAGACATCAAGCAGCAGGAGCAGCAGCTTAAGTCAGCAGAAGTTGGAGCCAAGGAGGCATCTGCTATGGCAGCAGCAGCACGGGAAGCGGCGTCTGAGCAGCAGCGAGCTCTGGAGGAAGAGGTAGGTATACACTGTAGAGTGCCACCTTGCTCCGGTTGCCCCTGGGAGTACGTATGGTAGCAGGTGGTCATGTGCTGATGCTGGTGCACAAGCAGTAGGACAGCGGTGTTTAGATGTTCGTGCGTGCAGATGAGAGAGCTAGGGGCCTGGGCTACATGCAAAGTCTAGGATAACTTTGAAATCGAGGTCACTGCTCATTATCCAGTGCTGTCCTGTTACTGCATGCAGATGAGCAAGCTAGGGGCCTGGGCTACAGGCAAAGTCTAGGGTTATTGTGAACCCAAGCTCACTGCTCATTACCCACTGCTGTCCTGGTTGTGCATGCAGATGAGCAAGCTAGGGGCCTGGGCTACAGAGCGCACTAGCTGTGCTGCTTCCCTCCGCTTGGCAGCTGCCACTGAGTCCTTACGCCACAACCAGCTGGCTGCCCACAGGACCCAAGAGCTAGAGGCAACCAGCAGGCTAGGGGAGCTCCTCAGCTGCTTGGAAGCGCTGCAGCAGGAGCTGATGGATGCCACTAGCAGGAGGGGGCAGCTGCTGGCGGAGCAGGTGGTGGTGGAAGAACGCATGCGGGCAGCTCAGATACGGATGCCTGAGGTGGACATGGAGAAGAAAGCAGCAGCAACAAAGAAGGTGAGGATGTGGAAGGGTGGCGGGTGGCATACAAGGGATGGGGGATGGGCAATTGGCTTGGAGCCAGGGCAGGGTCAAAGGGGAGGCAGGGGCATTGCACGAGGTGGCGTAACATATGTTCTTTGTGGTGTTAGAGTGAGGGGCAGAGCACAAGATTGGGAAGCCACAAGCGGCAGGACAGCTGAGGCTGGAAATGGGAACCGGGGGGTGAGCCAACAGCTCAGAGAAAGGTTGTGAGAGCCTCGTGTTGATGGATGCATTCATATGTTGACATTGTCATTTTTCTGGCAATGAGAGCTTCGGCCATGCAGGTCTCTTGTCAGGGTGTGTGACTGTGGGGTTCGACTAGATTGCTACAAGTGTGTACATCATTAGCTTGAAGTTGAGGCTATGCTTGAGGCTGTTGCTGCTATTGGGCTCTTCTCTGCAGCATGCATGTTGCATGATGCTTACAAATAGTCATGATGCAGATGAGGGTTTGGATGTGCAGTTCACCTTGCACAATAGCACAGTCAAGCTGAGCTGCGGATCTGTACAATTGGTACTGCCATGGCCCTACCAGTAGGGAGCGATGTGCGGTACCCAACTGCATTTTTTATGTAAGTCAGTAAGGTATACACTAACCCCTGTGTCTTTTTGCACCCACAGGATTTTAAGGAGGCTGCACGGCTCAGTGCTGAGGCTAAGGCCCTGGCAGCCTCCTTGGATCATCTGCAAGCTGACAGCAGGAAGTTGGGGCACCAGCTGGTGGAGGTGGATGCACAAGAAGCAGCCCTAGCGGAGCAGATCAAAGAAATGAGAGCCATGCAGAAGGTGAGGCAGAAAGGGTGGGACTGGGGATGAGGAAGTGTGAAACAGAGCAGCGGATAAGGCTTGTGCAATGATCAGTTGCAGCTGGGGTTTGATAGGCAGATTGCTTTGGTCATTGTTGAGCTTGTACTTGCTGCATGACCTCGGCTTGTGCCGGAGTCTTAGGGTGGTTGAGCGTAATCTGTATGATTCAACCGATATACAGCTGGGTTACTGCAGCTGTAATGCAGCTGCTCCACATGGTAGCAAGGAGTTGCACTAATGGACGGCTGGGTTGGCAGCTAAACTGTAACAGGTGGCTTTTTGCATCATTATCTCTCTTGGCAATGTGTGAGGCTGTGCAGTGTACCACATTCCTGGTCAACATGACTATACTCCATGTAAAAATAAATGTAATGGGAGGATGGAAACACCGTGCAGCTCAGAGTGGGCAATACAACAGCCATATGTGCCCACTGAGCCTGCGGTTCTTGTGTCTGCTTAACTCAGGATTTGGATCGTGATGTTGCTGAAGCCCAATGGCGCCGCCTCTCATGCAACTGCGCCTTGCTACGGGACCAGTTGGCAGATGCTGTGTCAGGGGAGCGCTTTGAAGATGCTGAAGGGTTGGAAGCAGAGCTGGGGGTAGATGCTGCAGAGGTGGAGCGGCTGCAGCAGCACTGGGGCTTTCAGGGAGACGTAGGGCAGGACTTGCAGGAGGAGAGCACGTCAATAGCGCTGGAGCAGGAGAGAGATGGGATAGGTGGTTGTCCAGGGGAAGTGGAGAAGGGTCTAGCCGAGGGTGAGGAAGTGGAGGAGGTGGGAGTACCTGCAGACGGGGCGGACGAGGAGCATGAAGCAGTGGGCAGCAGGAGTGGAAGCAGTGAGCTGCATGGAGAGGGTGAGCGTGTGGATAGTGGGAGTGAGGGGAACGAGCAGGCGGAATGTTATGGACCAGCATGATGGCCTTGTACTGCCTGTCGCCCCGCCCTCTTCAAAGCAGCTTATGAAGTGTTGAAGGTACTGATGCTTCACCCAACGCGTGTTGGATGTGCCAGTTGCATTTTTATTGTTCTCCTGCGCTGATGACGTCAGCTTACGGCCAGGAAACTGCTAGATGGCAGGAAGCTGCTAGCTCCGTGCTCCAATCGGTTGACCTCGTTATCAGCGCTCACTAACTGCAGCCTGCTGGTTGAACCAGATCTATATGATGTCGAGTGAGCTCACTGGGGGTAGCAGTGTGATCAGACTAGTCTCACAGCCTCAAGCATATATATGCCAGGACTACTGTGACTCAGCAGAACTACAAACAGACAAACTTAGAGTTGAGAGTACAGCTGCACGCACAGTCATAAAAACAAAAAAGCTAGCCATACAGGCATATAGCTTCTGCACAAGACACAACCATGCAACAACCACCTCGATGCTAGTGAGGGAAGAAAGGGGCCAGCAAGTGGACAACCTGTCACACCTTCTGGAAAGCCAGCCTGACTGGCTCATCATGATTCCAATGATTACATGTATGACCGATGCTCAGCATGCGTGTTTTGAGGTTGTGACGCTGCTCATCACAGCACATCACAGGTACACAAAGCTTCCATAGCCCTCTAGTTACTGTGCTAATTGAACCCAAGATTGAAAACCTCAGAACAGGGTGCGAGGTTTTATTTGGGGGTAGCAGTCCATCGGACCCGCACCCGCACCCGCACCCGCACCCGCACCCGCACCCGCACCCGCACCCGCACCCGCACCCGCACCCGCTCAAAAGCTTGAGCGGGTGCACTCTAGCTGCCTTAGGAGCATCCTGGGGGTCAGGCTGTCAGATCGGCACACCGATGAGCATATCAGGAAATCATGTGGGGTAGCCACCTTGTCAGCATACATCACAGCAAATAGGCTGAGGTGGCTGGGGCATGTGGGCCGCATGGAGGAGGGCAGGTTGCCGCATATTGCGTTGTTCTCTTCATTACATGGTGACATGACGAGGCCAGTGGGTAGGCCTCGCCATACCTGGGAGAAATGCGTGTGTGCTGATCTGAAGGTGCTTGGTCAAGATGAGGGGAGCTGGGAGGCTTCATGTCAGATTAAGAGTGCTTGGAGGAAGAGGTTGTGGGATCTTACGCACCCTTGGGAAAGCCAACGGTTAGTGAGGTGTAGAAGGCGCACTAAGCAAGATATTGATAAGCATGTGGAGCGCTATGTGGTGCCTTTCAGTGGCTGGGAGGATGGTGGTTCACCAGTACCTAGGTGGTGGGAGCCACCTCCAGCCCCTACTAGGGTGGTGCTTGATCCTGCTGCCTCCCCGCCACCCATGTGTGATGGAAGTGGAGCAGGTTTTGGGTTTTAGTGGTGGTGTTTGTTTCCCCTTGGTGTGCACGCCGTTGCATCTAGCCTCAGCTTGTGTGTGGCAAATCCACCATCGGTTGTGTGGCTTCGTGATTGTGATCAGGAGCCTTGTGTTTGTGGCCTAGGTTTGTTTGGCCATTGGCATTGCTGGTCTTGCGTTTTGATTGATTGAGTCCATCGGACCAGTCTACAACCTCAAGGATGTACCATGGCTGCTCAGCACAAACACAAACAACTGCTGGAGGGGAACGTGCAGCCACACTGACTGCTAAGGTGAGTCCAACTTGATTCCTAGATGTGTGTGGGTTTTGACCCCCTGAGAGAGGGTCGGTCGGTCGGCATACAGGACCTGCAAATGGGGGCAGGCTTGCAAATTTGACCGGGTGACCTGCTGGTGTCACCGGGTGTCACCGAGTGCTCGCTGCAGGCCTAGCCGCAGTAACAGCCCGTTGGTCCATAACAGCTAGGCACAAAGAGCGCACTCCAAATGGCAGCAGCGAGTTCATCCATTTGCCTGTGGTAAGGTTGCTTCTTGGTGTGCTGCTCTCGGATGGGGCGCAATGATGCTCATCTTTTTGAACATCTCCCTGCTCATCGGCAGCAAGCGCCATAAGAAAGGGGTCTTCGTTTTACAACGTAGCGAATATGCCAGCATCACATTCTTGGAGATTGCGCTTCACGTGCATACCACTCAAGCAGTTCCGGTGGTGCATGGATCTAGTATCTCAGGAGGCTTGCAAATGTACTGCATGATTATAACATGATAAAATGTAGTCCACATGCGACTACAGACCGCTTTTTGTCCCTTCTACTGCTGAATGACGGAGTCTCTTTCGCCCAATGCCACTAAGTCCCAGCGGGCGGGCTGGGGTAAGGCTGGGCAGATGGAAGCCTGGGGGCACAATGTTTCGGTTCCATACTGGAGACTCACTCACCTTCAGGCACTTGTGGAGATCCTGAGCTAGTGCTAGGACAATTTATAGATGGCACAACAACGATATAAGACCGGTTTTGAACAGTTCTCAAGCTGTGGACCTAACTCCCGCCTTCAGATGTGCATTTGAAGCATGTATCACAAAATTTGCAGAAAATTGGCAAGCCGATCCATTTCAGCCCAAAAAGAGGGTCGGTCGGCCACACACATCTAGGAATCAAGTTGGACTCGCCTAAGAGAAAGAGCCGGCTGGCCATGATAGCTTTTCCACGACACACAAACAGTGCCACAGTGATTCCACTGAGTAGGCAGGGGGCCAGCAAGCAGGCAACCTGTACCGCCTCCTGAAAATTGAGCCTGACTCTCATCATGTTTTCAATGATACGTCACCAACACTCATTTGCGCCCTGCTAGCGACCCTGCCCACCACAACACATCATAGGCAGAACAAGCTTCAATAAAAAACTAGACTAGAGTGTCCTTTGGAGTTCTTTTGCCGTTTGTACATTCACTAGTTTGTCCATGTGTTCATGTGCTATATGGTCTGTCAGTCATAATCTGCTCCCATGGAACCTGGCTGGTAGCTAAGGTCCCATTTACAACAGCACATATGCGACAACTGCTCCCCGAACGGTCAACAAGGGGAATGACTTTTGCATGCCATCATCGTCTGGCTGTATGTGCTACATGGATAAAAATCAAATTGTGTGTGCACTTTTCCAGGGCCAGTATTCTGCATCATTGTATCTGCTTGGACATGCATGATCATGGAGTTCAAACTGGTGGATGGTGTTCAGTTTTTCCTGGTTCTATTTGTGTTAGTGGCTTTGCCACCCCTGTGGTGAACTGTGGCACCGCACGCGTGCCGATGGGTTTGCCAATGTAAGATTCACACACACACATGGCTTGTCAACCATTACTGGCCCACACGGGACCCTCCCTGGTAGGCAAGGTCCCATTCCCAACAGCAGAAACATGGCAACTGGCCCCAAGACACTTGTTAGTGGGAATGACATTTGCATGCCGCCCTTCTGGCTGTTGCGCGCAGCCCTAACATACTCCAGATTATCATGGTTGAGCTTTGGTACCCTTATGTCATTCTCCGGAACCTGTAACCAACCATGATCTGCATCAAGAGCAGCAGGAGCTTGGCTGATTCTTTTTCACTGATCAACCCACATTCATCGTATTGTAGCTGGGGTTGCCACCACACACCCCTTCTGTAGTCTGCTCATACATGGAAAACTCATACTGAGGCCTGTCTCATACCAGTTTAGGGTTTAGGCATCTTCCCCAGACCCTGGATCCTTTCTCGTACTGAAGAAGCCACTCAGCAGTTGCACTTAAACACCATACTACAAGTTGTACCATGCATTGACCGCCGTCCCAACCTCATCCGGCTTGATCGCCTTGTTGAACGTCGTGTGCGCATCTGCAACGTATGAGTTGTAGGCATTCTGGCAGTCAGCTTGGTGGTCATGTCCACAAGCATGGTCAAACTGCCAGGATCCATGGTTGAAGCTGTCCTGGAAAGACCAGAAATCAACCTGGGTACCTGCACCCCCTGTAGGCACATAGTAGTAAGTGTGCGATGGCTGGGTGATGCCATTGAAGCGCTCATCCTGTAGCAGTTTCAGCGTCTCGGAAGCATACTTTGCATAGCTGTGGGCTGTTTGCTGTACAGTCACGTTCCTGCAGCAGCACCAGCAAACAGTACAAAAGTCAGCAGTGTCAGCGGCAGAGTGGCAATAGGCAATGACGTCAGGCTGATGACAGTGGAAGATTTCTTTGCAAAGCAGTTCTCCACATGATATCCGGGCAAGTACTTCTGGCATTATGCGTTACTCAACGCCTGATATCTCAGGTGGTCGGCACTACATAGAGCATCCCTGTAGCCACACAAAGACTATTAAGGAAAGCGTCTGTGCACACACGCTCAGGAACACAAGGGATTAAAATGATGAGAGGATCATGCCATGGTGGCAGGGCGCACACACAATGACAAATGACAGTTGGAGCTTTTGTCTTTTGCAAGCCTTCAAGGGCCTCATTCATGTCTTGCAAAGCCACTGGTTCAGCATGTATGTCTTCCAGAAGTGTCGAATGTCGTGAGACCCCTGAGAATGTCTGTTGGAAACTCAAGTGGTGTATAATGCAACCTACGCTCAACCTCCTCCGCTTTGTTTTGGGAGGAGTGTGTCCTTGTCTCCTACATGTTGCTTCGCCACCCACATGCCCAAGTTTGAAGCTGACATACCTGGAAGGCTCTGAGGGCATCAGGCTGGCTCGCTCCAGCAGGATGGCCACGTGCTGTGCAGCAGCAAACATGAAGGCCACAAAGCCAGGGCGCTTGGTGTCTTCACGGTTAGAGAGGGTGTCAACTACATAGTACATGTCCTGCAAACAAGGAAGGTGAGCAGAGCTTTCTGTTGAGGCATGGCTCTGCTGCAAAGCTCTTGCAAGAATTCCGCCTGGTAGCCTCCTCTAGAGCTAAGCTCCCTAGTCCAAGCATGGCCCCATCTCAACTTCTCCCTTAAATGATGCGGCATATGTACAGCTGCCCCAACCCTAAGCCCTGACGTTAGGAGAACCTAAAGGTACAAGGTAGCGCCCAACACAGCGCCAAGAGCCTTTTAATACCCAACACGAGAGAGAAAGCATACCACAGCCGCATAAATCAGGCATAACCTGAGAGGGACATGGGTGGCACAAAGAATCAGAAGAGCCTAAAGCCCTACACCCAAGCATACATGGCATCTTATCAACAGGTATGCATGCAGGGCAAGGCTACCATGAAGGATTATATGTGTTGTTACAGATATAGATGGTGGCAAGTTGTTTAGCTTGCAGGCAAAACCTGCACACTAGGTGAACAGCTCTCTTTGTTGTGCCTTCCAGCTCAGAAACTCCCTGGTTCATTCTCGCCATCAATTGTATTGATTACGTTGCCAGATCTTTTGTTCTGGGCAAGCATTCCAAACTGAGATGCAGGGTAGTGACGGAGGTTTGGACTGGACAACATGCTTGAGGTGGTAGTTGATCCTCGTGTTAGTCCTTGTACGATCAAACCCGCTCTCGCCATCAGACAACATCAACTCAGGAATCATATCATGCACAATGCAATCTACATTTCCAGGTCACCATTTCCCCAAAACAAATTGGCTCATGCAATACGTCTGGCCCCCATGTAATCTTTACACCTACAGGAGACCCTCCCTCAAGCCCACACTGGAGACTGGTCAGGATCTCTTTGCGTGACTTAGGCGCGCTTGTACATGCCTGTCGGCACAGAGACCACAATGGTTTAGCCTCGTGCACAGCACCTTGACATAAGAGGGCTAGGCTACTACATATCTGGACCCCTTCTCCCCAGTAGAGCTTCACACCTACCTTGTTATATGCTGCCAGCTCAGCATCTCTCGCCTTCTTCTCCACATCCGTGCTCTTCCCCAGGTTGGGGTACTCACGGGCCATGTAGTTAAACACCCCTTTCAGGAACAAAGAAGAGGGCAGCACACCATGGGCTTGTTAGGCCGGCAGCCGCCAAAAGCTCGCTGAAGGCATTCAGAATACCATGCCTAAGGTTCATTGGATGAAGTTGCAAGGCACTGCAGCATAAGACAACATTGATATGGCCAGCTGTGAAATCTACTGCATCCAACCTTGTTTGCATGTTCACAACATGCAGGGACAACCATCAGTATACTGCAACTTCTACCAAGCCTCATTTACAGGTAGAGGGGTTAGGCCCAATAAAGATGCAGCAATGATTGTGGAAGCTAGAGGCGCCCACCTGAAGCCTTGGACTGAGCTTCCTTGATCACCTCGTCTACGAGTGCTCCCTGGACGACGCCACTCAATGCATCTACCATCTGCAGAGCAGTATGAGAAGGGGGCAGCACATCAGTCGCGAGCTAGTGCGGCCATCGCTGGCGCATTTGTAGCATTGCAAGTGGCATCAGCAGCATTGACTTGGGATGTGGCTTCAACGTTCCTTTGATACAGTGCAATGAAAAACATCAGTGTCAGATATAAAATCTCCACTGAAGGTTCCAGTCTTGCACTGAACAGGAGTGCACTCTTCTTGCAATGTGGGCATGTACGTGGTCTTGCCTGAGTGTGCATGAGTAATCTACTGCTAGGTACGAGAGATATGGAGGCAGGCACTGCTGGGGCTTGCCGCCACTTCAACAGTTCACATGTCAACACAGGAGGCGCACCCCACAGTGGAATTAGACCAACAGTGAGGGCTCGTAACATTTCTGTTGGAGAAACGTTTCAAAAGCCAAAGTCTGGAAGAGCCGCCAGGTTTTTTTACTTGTTGCCAGCATAAATCACCCTGTGAAAGCATTGTACCGTATGGCACTTATTGCTATGGCATATCATGAAATGTAATAATAATGAAAGCATTGTACCGTAGCACAAATGGTCCTTGCATCTGAAAACAAGGGCATTTCCTATGCAGCTACACAGTACCTGTCCCTGGCTGTTTTTCCTGCAGCATCTTTGGCTTTCAGTTTTGGCCATGAACTGTATGCGCATGAACGGGATGCGCATGGCGCAACTCTTAATGGAGCATGCAGGTATATAGCATCGGGCTGGAAGCTGTCGTTTGTCAAGCCGCTGCATATGACACAAGAGGAGAGAAGAAAAGCCCATGAGAGTAACACTTTCGAGTCCAGTTGTAGACACTGGCACGGGACCCTAATCAAGCTGTCCTGGACTCACCTCTCTCAAAGTGGGAGGGCCAGCCATTGGGCTGTACTGATCAATCCTCTTCACAACACGGTCATACAGGGCTGAGCCAACACGTGTTGCCACACTTGCGACGATGCCCTTGACGAGTTCGACGAAGAGCTCACCGATTTCCAGACCAGCGATGAACATGGTGTGGGGACGACCGGCACCGTTGAGGTTCTGCTGGTGAGGCACGAGCTCTGGGGTTTCACCGCTCTGGTCAACCACGAAGCTCCTCAGGACGATGTAAAGGGTATGGTCTGATGTGTCCTTTACAGTGACCACTGGAGTTCCTGGCTTTAAGTGCTGCCAGCTGTGGGTAAGATATGAGATAGATCCCATGGCTTCTTCCTCATCCCCAGGTAGTTCCACAGCCAAGCCGCTGTTCTTGATGAATCCAGCCACGTTGCGCAGAAGGGTAGCTTTCAGAAGCCTCCATTTCTTCTCGTCTTCCCCAAAATCAGGGTGCTCATTCGAAGCGGCAATGACGGGCTCTTTTTCATAAGAAGTAATAGGAACCTTTGCGGTCTGGGCCACGTTGCCAAACACCGTCAGCACAATCGCCCGCTCCATTGGTGCCAAGGTGGTCCACAGCGACTAAACGGCTGGGATTGGGCCAGGGGCTGGCAGGTACTGCAGAAGACAAGAGTCCGAGATGTAAGGTCCGCTCATGAACAGCTCAACTTGCGATCAAGGGATCTCGACCTAGCCTTTATAGGGGGGTTGACATCGTATATATTTGAGATCCTCCAACTTCCTTGACCAACCAACAAACTTCACAGTCACCGGCCGAGAACCCCAGCCCAAACACCCACTCACCTTCTGCACTGCAATGGACTGAAGGATCCTCTGAAGGTTCCAAGAGGTCCTTGCACGCCCAACGAAGCATCGCGAATGTTTGGAGCAACCAAGCGCAATCAGAAAAGCAAGAACATTCACGTCCTGCCTATTGACAATCGCCGTTGCAAAGCTAGCCAAGGTCCAATTGTAAGCGAGCCATTGGTTTGCGAGTCATCGTTTGGAGGGGGCCTATATGTCTCCAAAGCGTCTGGGCACTTATGTGCTTATTTGCTATACCACGGCAATGAGTGAGAACTTTTTGTGCACTGCACCAAGATGAGGGGCAAGATGGAGGTGGCACACCATCTGAAAATTTGACAAACACATTTGATGGAGCTGTACAGACGACTTTTCTGGCAGAAATGACAGCTGAACTAAGGCCAACTAAGATAGAAGCACGATTTTATTCCTGGTCTAGCACCAAAGTAGAAACACTTTGAATCACCCGGCGATGCAGCAGGCTTGCCCAACTCATGCCCACTACTTCCGGCCAGGCCACTCGGAAGAAAAACAGCAGGCATTGGTTGGTGCCCCAGCGATGCGGTACACAGATCTAAATAGCTGGCAGGGCATTTTTGGTGTCGGCCAGTCGGGTCAGTGGAGTGGCAAACACCATTCATGTTCAGAACAAGCTGGCAGCTGGCCATTTGCCAATGGCTGCCCACCCTAGGAGCATGCATCTTTCTGTCCGTGCAACCGTTGACCGTTTTCAAGGCTCCTGCAACAGCAAGTCCATTGAGTGCCAGGGATCCAGCTGCATAAGACCGCCAGAGTTGAAGTGCTAACTCTTGCATTGTTACACTGTTACATCAACGCACCACTGTGTGATTCTTACTTTACATTGGCAAACCCAACGGCACGCGTGCGGTGCCACAGTTCACCACAGGGTGGCAAGCCACTAACACAGACAGAACCAGGAAACATTGAACATCATTCCACCAGTTTGAACTCCATCATCATGCATGTTCAAGCAGAAACATTGATGCAGAATACTGGCCCTGGAGAAAATGCACACACTTTTTTTACTATTCACTTTTCTTGTCTTTTCTTTATTGGAAATAGCCAGCAAACAAACAGCAGCATAACAGCATACATATCAGATCTTTGCATAGAGCTTATGCCAAATATACTCCCAACCAGATAACTAATCATTGGCGTGCTTAACAAGGAAGTAGAGCCTACTGCTGTGGGTATACCCACTACCAGGAGCACAACCTCAGTTCTGGGCTCATTGAAACAGAACACCACGTCCAACCCTACAACCCCACACTTCAACTTACATTATAGCCGCAAGGTCCTTCTGGGATGTGCATGCACTTAGCACGATGAGACAATGCGTCCATGCTCCAACTTAGCTATAACATGCATGCATGATGAACATGAACAACATGACACACCAGGATATGCAGGTATAGCCATGCGCCTCCGTGTAATCTTTACACCAAGGAACCCTTCCGTCGATCCCATGCTGAAGACCAATACCCGGTCTCCTTGCGTAGCTTTCCACCCTCTCTCATGGTATACCCATGTCCCTTCTGAAAATGTCCACGCATGCATTGGCAAGATACCGGTACATGATGAACATGGGCCAAGGTCAGAGGTTCCGTTGTGCAACTTTCTGAGTCACACTTCCTTACCAATGCACGTTGCTTCCAGCAGCTAGGCCGTATACGTCCACCCAGAAGGCCACAGCACTACACAACAGCTAGGGTTTAGCATCCCTTAGAAGGCACTACAACGTCTCACACGCCTAGGTGAGAGAGACAGTGGTATGACAGCACAGAAACCCATGTCATCATTTCTTGGTCCACAGTTCAGTACATACTCTGCAGGCAGATGGACATTTGCCGATACCCAAGGGCCAGCCATGATATGCCAACTCTTTGCCACGGTTGACACTGACATTGGCTATGGCATGTGCCTGAAATATCAAAGAGGCATAGTGCATAAAAGCCAGCTCAGTACCACCACGGCCAACTGTTTGCCATATGTGAATATGGTGAACTGGCCCCAGGCCCCTCCATGCCTTACTGCAAACCAAGTTTTACTGCAAACCAACCATTTTAGAATAGCAATGTGGAAGCCATGTCCCTGCATGGCCTGCTGCACATAATCACATATCTACATGGTAGAAAAGGTAACAGGTATAGGGAGAAAGGTAAGTGCTTAGGATTCCTGTGAAATTTGTCTGCAAATAACATATGGAATCCGTGCTCAAGGCGTAGGCGCCACATTTGAAAGCCCCCGTTCCTTTTCCACCATCTTCTTTGTTTACTGTCTCCGGAGGGCACATTCACCAGACATTGAGGTGCTGTGCCTGCTGCATCGCTACCATGGTAAACATCCCGGACGAAGACTGCCTGTACAGGCCAGATGTATTCTGAAGGTGCCGCTGGTATCCATAAGCTGAGGCCGACTCCACTGAAATTGATACTGTCCTCAAAGGCTTTCAAGCAGCCATTGTGCAGCTGCCAAAGGCAGAAGCCGCCTGAGCTGAGGGTCCCAGAAGCCATGATGGGCTGCCGATAGGCTTTGTCATGACAGGGAGACGATTGGCAGATGCTGCTAAGCCAGACAGTTGAGCTGGCTTAGGGTATGTAGAACAATGCAGTATGTCAATAGCCAGTGGAGTCCCAGTTGTTGCATGCACTCGACCTGAGGGAACTGCCCCGCAACGGAATGCAAAGACCTAGATTTTAATGCCTTCTAGAGGTCGAGGTCTTGCAGCCTTGATGAATTGTCCTTTTATGCTTATGAAAGCATTGGCAATCAACCAGGTTGCCCAACCTGCCCGCGCACTTGGGATAAAGTTTCTTGGAGCTGCACCTCAACATGCAGGACCCGCAGGTTTGTGCCCAGAAGCGGATGTGAGGGGCGGCGGGCTGCACTACAACCGGCTCGGCGCACTTTGCAGCCGGCGAGGCGAGGCCAAAGACGGCGGCCGCGGGCCGAAAAATGGAGCGGAGAGCAGCTGCCTGCAGGCACACACATTCCAACCATGAAAAATAAGTAAAGTGGTGTCTGGCAGCCACGGTGTCCAGTGAATTCTAATCTGCAGGGTGGCAAATGTGTGGCACTGCTAGATGAGATTGGGGATGGAATACTGTAATAGAGTTGTCAGTAACAGGTTACAAGCAAGGCTATGCTTCGGGCTATCTTAACTATGCGCTAAGGGGCTAACAGGAGGGCGACAGGCCCCCGTTCTACCGACAGGGCCTCAACAGGCTAGTTAACTCCCAGCAAGCGGGAGCTGCTCTCCTACAGAATATCGCGTACATCTGAACCCCAGCAAACTTGGTATCCCGGTTAATTCACTGCAAGTGATCTCCTACCCTGCTGCTGCCAGGCATGCAACAACAGTCTTTAAAAGGCACTTTAGTGGTCCGATTGCCAAGTAGTGACCCTATTTGCATACCTGTTGCAGCATACGGCTGTGGCTGTCTCCGGTCGCCATGTCCTCGTCCTCAATCAGCCTTCCATGAGCTGCTGTGATGCAGGCAATGAGTAGCAGGGCGGTCACGAGGGCCAGGGCAGAAGCAACAACAGAGCTTTGACGGATCATCATATCGGCACCTGCAGGAAGGTGCCATGGCTCCTGAGTTAGGAAGCACTCTTCGTGCATGTTCGCCGTCGCGGAGACAGTGTCAATTGCTGTACTTGAGTCGTGCAAATGCTAAAGGACATGAGGGAGGGCTGAATTGGTGTCAACGTCGTCAACGGTGAGGGGTTCAACAGGTGGTCTCGGTTGCAAGGACGCCCCAGTGCGCTAACTTAAGGATGCTTGGTGTCTGCGACCGGTTGCTAGTACGGCATCTGGTATCCAATGCGGAAATCAAGGGAGCTGGAGAACTTACGTGGGGAAACTTGAGGCACACCAGGTGACTGACCAAATGCTCGTAGTCGGCTGAAGGCTGATATGGTGCTGGCTGGATCAATATATGCATACAAAAGCGGCACTCTTCATGTTGCTCTAGCACTTCTACCACGTTTTATGTTCGTGTTGGTAGGAGGTCATGCAAGCGCAAGCTTGTTGCGGTTAGGCCCAAGTGTTGGGTGACACTTGGCACGCCAGATGGACTTCATCAGTCACTGCCGGATGGACTTGGTACTCTGCTCGTGGCCAATAGCCTTTCCACGCATTCACTGAGAGCAGGCACTGCACTGGAGCATCGTTGATGGGAGTGACTGCGGACTTGGATGAAAAGCTGCACCTTGAAGCGAAGGTTGTACAGGCAAAAAACAGGGGTGCAGGCTAGGCGAAAAACGCAGGGTTCATGACAGGTGCGGCACATACGAGCAAAGGGCATTTTGATACTGAGACCACCACCCCAAACCTATGAGATGTCTCCTAGATGATCGCCACAAATTACTAGCTGGCAGGAGGTCGGGCTGACCCAAAAATTTTGCTGATGCGCTGGCCGGGCCGTTAGTTGGGGTTACCTGCAACGAGGAGTTGCGTCAGTCAAAAGGGCGCCGGCGGAAAGATCGAAGCTAAGGTCCTAGTCCTAGTTGGGGTGGTGGCAAGGTCCACGGGGAAAGCGAGCGTAGATATACCTGAATGGAGGGCGAGGGAGACACTACAGGGAAAAGTGGGGCAGCCACCCGGTCACCCGAGTGCTGGCAAGTGGGGAAAAGAAGAACCTACACGGTACACATGCATTTCCAAGGACCATCCTCGGACTTCGAAACATCAGGCATACTTGAACAAACTTTTCTGCTTCGGGAACGAGACCAAAAGGTGGATGTTCGACTCAGATCCAACATAGCAAAAGCATCTGTCCGACTGCAGCTGGCCAGCAGTGACGACTGATATGCTGAACTTCCGAGCTTCCATCTGCAATGTTGGTATCCCAGCAGAGGATCATAAATCTTTCTTGACAGGAGCGTGATTAACAGATGCAGCCATCACCGCAGCTTCACTAGCCCCACCCATCAGCTTATATCAAACAAACAAACAAACAAAAAATTTAAGGTGCGGCAACCGCAAAGGGCTGCTAGGTCGAAACGACCAAACACACCATCGGATGGGTCCAAAAACAATGGATGCCACACCACCAATCAAGAGGAATACCCAAGCAGACATCCAACTACCGAGACTGCAAACAGTGCGCAGAAAACAAATATATCAATATTGTTGAAATGAAGTCACTACCACCGACCCCACTCACTGGCTTGCCCCACCCACTCACACATACACCCTGTTTGCCTGACCATGTGTACATCTAGATAGATAGCAGGTCACTCAGGGACCTTCCCATTAACATATGCTATGGACCGACATATGAACCCTCCATAGTTCCCTTTCGGCTTCGGTGGCCCTGCCTTGCCTCAGCAAAACTGTACACTGCTAGAACATCTAACAAGAAAGGACCTGCACAAAGAAACAACATTCAACAAGGTGTGGCAACCACAAGATTGTGCCAGCCCTGGGTTCCATCACACCGGAGATCATAACCTGCTTTGGTTACTACCTGGCATTGGATGCATGAGTGCTGGACGCTACATACTTCACCAGCCAAACAGTCAATATCATAGGTACACTTTCTTATTGATTTGAGGCATGCTTCCCCGTTCTCGGCTGACACGCCTACCTCCCAGCATGCAAGAAACTGTATCCATGAAAGATAGCCGCCCAAACAAGCAATATGTCAAGCACACCTTTCTCATCCAGCCCCAGTGTATCACTGTCACCATGCCTACAAGTTGAGTGCGGAGCGTGCCACAGCGTGACCACTGACCATGCCCAGGCTTTTATGCTGGTTCTTAACGCACCCAGCTGGCAACCAGACCTGGCTCAACACAGTTATTACTCAACGACACCAGGCACCTCTTTTCGCCCAATAGCTGACCACAATTCAGCTTCTTACTCCCAAACAAACAGTTCTACAATGAAACAGTACAATTTAGATGCACATATACTCTTGAGAAGGAGCCACTGCAAAGAAACACTGCGATACTTTCCACATGTGCAAGAACAGATGATCTCGCTGCTTCGGAAAACACAGTAAGCCAAAAAATCATGTCTTTCTGCTCTCTATTTGGTATCTGCATCCTCTGTGTGACAATCAGTGTCATCCACATGTACTGGTAGCTGGAAAGGTGCAAAGGAACTAGCATCAAATTAGCACCACACATGCCTGAGGAGGCCATTAGATAGTCAGAATGAGCAAAGAGGCACGAAACTCATCAGATTGACACAAGGCATACACAAGGTGTTGAGTAATGCATAATCGCCCAAGGATTCTCCCGAACGTAGCAAATAGCCAGGCAGCTCACCTCCTGTGCCTTTCCGCGCTACCCGCTAGACACCAGCTTCGCGTTCACTCCAGAATAAACTACAGCCCGTAGCCAAATCTTACAAGCTAAATGTTTACACCTTCAGCTAATCTCTAAGAGCTAAGCTTAGGGTTGGGCCACCCCGATAGCTATACACAGGTAACTCCCCTGCACCAGTCCCTTGGACAGAAACATAGGATGCGATAGTGCGAGACTATTGCGTCCTCAGCAACAGGCACAGGTCAAGCAAAGATATTTTAGAAACACAACAAATTACGCCTCTCGGAGCATCAACGGAGATCCTGGCATTCAATTGGAACAAATGCAAGCTGGCTAAGTGAGGATTACCACAGGCGTGGTGAAGAATACCATTGAAAAACATCAGCAGACAGATGCACTGCAAGCAACAAGCATCACCAAAACATTGCACCCCTGCACACGGAGTGTTGCAACCATACACACATGTCCGCTCATTCGAAAGGCAAAAACCTCTCCATCATTCTGATGTAGCTATATAAGTCCTTTTAGAAGCAAAGTGACAAACGCTAGCATCACTGCTGGCTCGACTCGTGTCATGTTGAATTTAAGCAAAGCCTGAAGCCTGAGCAATGACCCTCAGTAAAAGACGCCAGCGCTCTTGCCTGCTGAAGCTCAACATAGCCATGATGGCTGGCCTAGATAAGTTTGGTTGCAATTGCAAACCCCCAGGCGTTTACATATACGTTAGATGGCCTTTCCCTCCCTACTTGGGCATGCGCCCACAAACATCAAACAAATACAGCTACTGTCCACCACGACGGTCTATGCCGGCCCTCATTTACAGGCTGCTGCACCACTGTACACCCATTTGTCCCAACCAGCACTGATTGCGATGACCCAGATCAATAACAAGGGAGTGCGCTCAAGATTCACAGTTTGACCACTTCTCCTGAAATTTGCAGAAAATCTTGTTTACCAACCACAACCACCCAGAGTCACTGAGGCTGCTGTCGCTCCTGCTGGCTGCTATAGCTCTCCTTACTTACAACTGAAATCCACGGGCTTATCTGAATTGCACATGGGCGAGCAGCCCAGGCACCTCAGCTCAACACTTCGCTCCAGGAGCTGTGATCTGCCGCCCCTCCACCCCACATCACTGCCTGATGCTGCTCATCCTCCTGCTGCCGCCCCTGTTGCTCCTGCTGTTGCTGGAAGTGCTGCCCTTGCTGCTGTTTACTTTGGCCGCCCTGGCTCAAGCCTTCCAGGCAGTAAAACACAGATGCCAGAGTCGGCCTGCAGAAGTGGAGTATGGTTACCTCGTGTAATCCACCATCGGTTGTGTGGCTTCGTGATTGTGATCAGGAGCCTTGTGTTTATGGCCTAGGTTTGTTTGGCCATTGGCATAGCTGGTCTTGCGTTTTGATTGATAGATTGATTGATTGATTGTGTAAGCAGACAGCGTTTGGCACGGTGGCAGGGGTTCATCATCTGGCTGGTAGATTGTACAGCAGGCAAGCTATTTAGTACTCGGATAATCTGGTGCATGAAAGCTGAGCTACCACAAGATCACACATGCACATGCACAAAACGACGTGAGCCAAGACATTCCTAGCTGCATGCATTGACACCCAGGGTGCTGCCTTTGCTTGCTTATTCTCCATGTATGCATAAAGCGAGCATAACACCACCCAAAACAACATAATTAGGGCAAAAGAACCCCTCTGCGTGGCCTTTTCTGCCATACAGCAACCAGCCTCCCGCTGACTGACAAAGCATTAAGGAACGTATACTCCACTAACAATCCACCCATGCTATGCATTCATTTGCTCCACGGCGTGCCCCTGCTGTAACTTACCGCCTTGCAGGGCCAGCCACCCAACACTCCTCAGCTAGCTGCTGCAGCTGCTTATAGCCCTGATTGTGTGGCAAGCCCTCAGGCCACTCCGGCCGCAATTTGTTGACAGCAACCTCATGGGGCATTAGTGCCAGGGGCTGGCCACCATACACCCGCTGCCCCGTCATCAACTCCCACAGCAATACGCCAAAGGCATATACATCTGACGCCTTGCTGACGCGACCGTGTAGCAGCAGCTCCGGGGCCATGTGGGTCACAGTGCCCTGCAGAAATGAAATAGCCAGATGTAAGAGTCAGGGATGTGCTTGGGTCCCAGCTAAACAGCTTTGCTAGCTTTGTTGTTGCTGGAGCACCTACTGGAAATGTGCTAGGCGATTGCTCGCACAATAAGCAGGCCATCACGATCTGCTACAAGAACAATACCTTCTTTCCGCGTTGCCTCTCTGTAGCATTAGTTTATAGGCTTGTGATTCCACACCCCTAAAGGACTGGGCTAGGCAACCCATGAATACAGCAAGATTGCCCTGCCCTAGCCAAATTGCCACTGCTGCTCTTCCTTACAGACTTATGATGTCAATGGCTCCACAACTGTCTGCTGTCCCATGTTCTGATTGAGCCTGGTGACCTGCATCATGACTAAAAAAACATCTGATTGCCATCATCCCGCAGCACCACCCTTCGTTCCAAACATCCAATCCCCTGCTTACCCTGCTTTTATGCGTTGCATGCGTGTCTGTTGGCCCCAGCAGCAGCGCCAACCCAAAGTCTGCCACCTTAGCTGTCACATCTCTCCACTGTGGTACAGCACCATGGCCCAGTCCCTCTGCACCTCCACCCGTAAGCAGCACATTCGCTGACTTGATGTCTCCATGCACAATGCCTTGCTCATGGAGGTGCAGCAGGGCACTGGCCACATCATGTGCCAGGGACAGGACTAGGGCTGGTAGCGGCCAACCATTAATACCACATAGGAGCTGCCGGTCGAGAGCTTCCCGCATGGACCCCTGCAGCAGCAGATTAATTACATTGAGAGGATGCAAGGCTTAGGCAACTGCCAGTATGGCTGCTGCGGTGCAGTATACAGAACACCATAGCAGCGCTTAGCAACTGCACCAGAGCAATCCTTGCAGGTGACGCAAGGACCCCTACAGCAGCAGCTCTAGAGGATATCAGGCTTATGAAGAGGAGGATGGTTTTCTAGGACATCTACATCCTCATAAGAGGGCGCCCAGAAGATAAACATGGGATGCTACTGAGAGCATGTCAGGCTGGGGATGGGAAAGTCAGGCTGAGACTCCCTTATCCTCACTAGAGGATGGGCAGAGGATAGATGGGAGATGTTCATTGAGGGACGTCAGGCTTATGCAACAGGCGGTATGGCTCGTATCATGCACTGTATAGCAAACGATAGCAGCAGTTGAAATTTCAACAGCAGAAGAATTCTTCTGCCTGAGTCAGACCGTTCACCTTGAGCTGCAACGGTGTCTCTTTGTAAGCATCTTGCTGAGGAGGACCAAACTGAAGGTGATTAATTCGATAAAGAAGCAACTTGAGCTTGCCAACAACCCGGCTTGCAAACCAAGACATGCCTCTTACATTCTTGCAGCTGCTCAGCAGGAACAAAAATAATGTCTGCTCTGGGTAACACCAACTACAGAAGATGCACAACAACCAGCCACTGCCTAGGACTCCGGTCATACAATATCCAACCCAGATGCTTCCCAGCGCCCCACCCCTGCTTACCCCAGTGCAATACTCCATAATGATCCTGAGCTCCCATCCTGTGACATGCCTGCTTCTAGGTGCAGCACCTTTCGCCCACACCATCCCCAACCCTTGCTGCTGCTGACCCTCTCGACTCGTCCCATAAATCTCTTCCCCTCCTTCCTCACTCCCAAGCTGCAGCGTAGCCCCACCCATGCTACCCAAAGGCTCCATAGTATACGTATAAACCTGCACTACATTTGGGTGGCACATTGTACTGCTAAGTACCGCCTCCATGATCCCCGTCTGAGGCGCCCCTGCACCAGCAGGACCCTTTGCCCGCTGCTTCTCGGCCCCAGCCCTGCTGCCGCCAGTCCCAGCAGGGGGGATAGTAGCGGCAGCGGCAGCTTCGGCGTCTACGAGAGCACTGGCTGAGACGTGGAGGACTTTGACCGCCACTGCCTTGCCCCGCCAGGTGCCCTTGTATACAGTGCCAAAGCTCCCCTATGCAAAAGCAGCAGCAGCAGCAGGGGTGCAGCATTCAGCCCATACAACTGAGAGGTTGTATGGTGTCGTAGCATCAGCACATACAGCAAATCAGCGGCAGTTTCATGCTCGGAGAGACACTAAGAACCTGCATGGCCATCATACATGCACATACTACTGCTGTGACCCGGCCTATTTCCTTAGTAGGCAATGATGGTTGCATTCTAAACACCTGCTGCTCTGGTTTAGCTGACAATCTTCTCAGCCTTCTTTCCGCACTTGAACATTTGGCAGCAGCATGGAGGGAAACAAATTGTAGGCGTAGCAAAGTTTCCAACTCAATGGCATGTTACCGCAGTCATTCAATTGTACATGGACACACTGTTGCCCCACTCACCCTGCCCAGGACTTCTTCCAGCACCACCCCTTTTAGCCTGGTCTCAGGTGAAGCTGCGCACAGACTCCCACCTCCAGTGACTCGTGTCCTCCTCAGTGCCAGCTCCACCCCAGCAGCACCAGGAACGTCATCGTCGATACCACTCCCAGAGGGAGTTGTATGGACTAGTGCAGCCCTGTCACTCTCTTGACTACTCCTTCGACTCGCTGCCTCCACCCTCCGTTCAAACATCATTAGCATAGTTGCACTAACTGCCCTACGCCAGTTAGTCAACCCAGAAGCAATGTTGTCAGTGTTGGCTGCCTCACTTCTGCTGCTCTGTTGCCCTGCGGTTACCAAGCTATGTCGTTGGTGACCTCTTTCATCATCGCCCGCCTTTCCCGGTTGCTCTTGTTGCCGATTGAGAGTTTGCAAGCTATCATGGACCGGCTCCACCACACCCTGCTGCTGCATATCCACAGCAACTTCCTCAGCCAACACAGTACGTCCCTGCTTCTGCCGCCTGTGCTTCACCTTTCTAAGGCAGGTGCATGGTTTGCTCTTGCAAACAGAGCATTCCTTCCCCTGCCTGCCCCTCTTCCTCCGCCTTCTGCCCCACAGAACCAGCCCAATACCCCCAACCACTGCTGTTCCCGCGGCCCCCACTATCACCGCAACTGGTATCACCCAAGAAGTATTCCTGGAGGAATTTGCCCCAGTAGTACTGCCTGTAGTGCCTGCTGCAACGTCTGGTGCTACTGCTGACCAGAGGTAACCGCTAGGCATTGCACTAACAGCAGCAGGGTCAACTGACAAGGTGATGTTACTGCCGTAAAGACCGGGGGCAAACAACTGCCCAACTCTAATGGTGTCAGTAGCCAGCAACGTTGCATTACGCAGGGCTATGTTGTCTGAATGTTCACCTGCTGCAGTAGTAGCATGGCCAAGCGTAAACTGATGTTACTTTCATG
Source organism: Pseudopediastrum boryanum (assembly GCA_963556185.1). NCBI lineage: Eukaryota > Viridiplantae > Chlorophyta > Chlorophyceae > Sphaeropleales > Hydrodictyaceae > Pseudopediastrum > Pseudopediastrum boryanum. The sequence goes on along the minus strand of OY744497.1, from coordinate 6,166,026 downwards.
TCAGCAGTACCTTGTAAAAGCCGTGGCAGAACAGCATGGACGTGTCATTTGTAAACAGAGAAAGCAATAAAGGTGATCAGGAAAGCTTTGGCGTTAAGCACACTCATAGATAATCCTGTAAGCATTACCTTCAACCATGACCCTTTCTCCTCAGATTCCTGAGGCAGCCTTCTCCTCAGATTCCTGAGGCAGCCTTCTGCCACTGAAGGTTTCAGCAGCTAATGCACACATTCCCTAGCTGGTCAGCTCCTGCCCTCCCATGAACATGGCCTTGGAGCTTACTCATTCTTCTGCAATTATCTTGACCCAAATGCTACTTAGCTGCTGTTAAACACCGACTCGAGTATGTGGCGTGCTCACCAGAGATGTGTATTGCTGGGCTGGAGGAGATGGCCAGCTGGCGCTTGATGTATTCAAACTCCGGCAGAGGTAGCAGCATCTTGACACCATCAAGGGTCAAAGCAGCTGGCTCCTGAAAAGGTCTGTAGGAAAAGGGCAAAGAAGCACCACATCAAGGTTAAGGAAATGGGAAAACAATAAGTGAATTCAGACCATTTGCGAGAACATGCTGGAGTGAACTCTTATGTCTCATTTGCCAGTGTCACCGCCCACCAACTCGTCCCTGCACATTGCCAGTCAGTTTCTTCCACAACGTAAACCAATGCCCCGCATGGGTACAACATATTACAACCACTGTACCTCGAAAGGCATGGTCACAGTCTGGCTTCAAGCAATTAGGAAAAAGCACAATAACCCTGGATGGCAACACTGCAATTACAGCCGCAGTACGCCTGCCAACCACATAATGGGCATCGCAGGATGCGACTTCGCCCTGTATACTCCAGTTCATGCGCACCTAACGATAAACCACAAGATCAGAGTCCACTCCCCAGCAGGTAGGGATCCACCAGCAGCAACTGCAAGCGAGCGTTGCTGTGAAAGCCTCCTTCGGCTACCCTGCCCCTCCAACCCTACCCTTGCTTGTCCTTGAGGCAAGCCACTCAATTGCAAGTGCTGCAGATGCAGATGCCCAACAGACGCATTTCCAGGCACTGCAAGCAGCACCTGTTGAGTGTAACCAGCTAGTATCTGAGACTCTGCTGCGGTGCCAACCAGGGTAGCAGTGTGCTCCATAAGCAGGCCGTCTTGGGAGGGGGGCCAGGTGTGGTTGCTGTTGGGAGTGAGGTCCAGAGTGCCGGGCACCAAGAGCGCATGGTCACGGCCAGTTTGGTGCTCATTGCTACGTTTGCGGATGCTCTCCTGCAAGAAATTCAACAAAAATGTCAATTAGCTCGGCATTGGTTCTGCAATGAGAGCACTCTGTCAGGCAAGTGCATACTAAAAGACACTTCATCTCCCATACAATACCCTGCTTTGTTATGGAAGCATTGCAATGCGTCATTCCATCCAGTGTAAGACCCACTTGTGCCAATCAGCAGTCGCCAGGACAGAGGGTGCAATGCACTGCCTTGTACAGCACACCAGACAATACAAATCTACACTCTTAACACAGCATACACCATGCCAGCCACCGGTCCCCAGTCCTCACAAGATACGGCGATTCCTAGTCCCAGCCACTGTCTCTCCCCTTTGTGACCTGCACCAGGCGAACGTCAAATCATCCTCGTGCCATTGGTTCTAGGAACCAATAGATGGCTGTAAAACCAACACGACTCGCTCAGACAACAACTGTTGCTGTTCTGTCCAAGCCACGAATATTGCTACATTGCTACCCCAACTTGAGGCGGCGCTTGAGGTGCAGGATTCATGTCACCTGCTACGGCATATCACTATGCTATTGCTGTCCTCAGGTGAACCTTCCTTTGTCCCAGCCCACCTGCAGGCCATTGACGTCCAGAGCCACTGCCACCAGAGTTCCTGGCTTGTTTGAAATCAATTTCCCTGCTTCTGACAGAGGTACTGGCAGGGGTGCTGCCACTCGAGGCTGTGCAGTGAAAATTGTATTCCGCCAGGCCCGCCCCATGGCTTGACTGTTAGTGACAGTAATGTCATCACCGGGACCAGCGACAAACTACAGCATAAGCGATAAGCTGTGAGTTAGGATCAGCATGACGTGCGTAAGGATCCGGAAGCTGAAAACTAGAATCTGGAACATACCTAAAAATTGCATCATCTAGCTTATCGTTTTGACAAGTCACGGCAGTGGTAACCAGGTGGAATGGCAATGACAGGGGCGCGGGGGAGTGAGGTCGCATGTGGGGTAACAATGCAAGACAAAAGCAGCCAGAGCATCACTAGCAGGTCCAGAGGTAACTTTCCTCCACAGGCAGGACCAAGCATACGTAAGACATGGCACTTAGAATGCAGAACTGCGTGGGAGGCTCTGCTAATTCAAATATCCAACATGCATGTGCAGTAAACCTTGTGTCAGCTGCTGCACATTGCATAAGCCCTGTACGTGCTGAAGATGTACACTCTCAACAGGATGTGAATTGTATGGTGGAGTGAGTGCGCCGCTGTTGTGTAGGGACTGCAATCCACATGCAGATATGTGACCTATGGGACTCTTTCCTACGGTTGGGCAAACTCTTAGGTACATGATGTACATGATGTGGACGCCACCCGTGTCTTACCTCATATGCTGTCATGCCAAGATCATGCCTCAGGAAGTTGGTCTGGTTCCGCAGCCAAGGCACTGCGCTATGCCACATGGTTAACATATACATCATATAATCCACTTCTGCCTTGGGAACAACCATTGTAGCATTGGACAACCGCACTCGCACAGTGTCGTGTCTGCAAACAGGCAGCACAACATTAGCACACAGTTTTGCAAACTGCAAGTGGTCAACGCGGACCACGTTCATCAAGTCAGTGTTGGTAGAAGTTGGCTGGCCGCGCGGTCCATTTGGTGTGCAGGTTTCATCAGGAGTCTGATCCACATGCCGGTCCAGAACAAGTATGACATGCTGCATGCAGATGGTAGCAATGAAGCGACAAATGCGCTGCTGATACAGGGTGGTGGCCAAGCAAGCAATACGATGCTACGAGTTGACATGATGGGTAAGAAGGTATTGATATTAGCTGCAGCAGTTCTGGCCCCTGCTACCTCTGTTAGCAACCTGCTTTCAGGCCACCCTAACTTATTGAATGCGAACAACAATGGCGACCAGCATCATCCTCAAGCAAAAGGCACTTGCAGACATGTCATGCTGGATGCCGAGCACTACTCACACGGTACACGCACAGTATGCCACAGAGCCCCTGCCATGTTCACTCTGCCCCTCCCCAGCTGACCTACCTATTGAAACATACAGACCAGATGTTGTTGGCGACCAGAATGGAAAAGGGCGGTGCCAACAGAGCACTAACCAGGTCCCCAGGTGCCAAGTTCTCCAGCACCATACTAACGAAAGTCACAATGCCATTCTGGCTGCCAGTCAAGTCCAGCTGGTTCACCACCATCCCCAGGTCTACAGAAGTAGGCCTTGTCACCAGTCCAATAATATACACCGGCCGTTTCACAGCTGCAGAGAAATTGCTCATCGTAACATTCTGAGTTAGGAAGACAACAAGAGGCGAGGGCGTAGTGATGGATGCCCCAGCCTGTAATGCTGGGATCAAAGACTCGTTGGTGGGCGCCAAGAAGCTGCTGCAAAGCCCAGGTAGGACTCCTCTGAGCACAGGCTCAGAATCCGGGTCTGCAGCGGGCTCCAGGTGCCTTGTTGTGCAATCTGCTGCTATAAGGGTCACCCCATGCAGCTGCGTTGTAGCAGTGACCCAGTGGCTGATGTGCACAAAGCTGGAGTTGTCCTGCAGGAGGCCCAGGTTCAGGTTCAGGTTTTAGGTCAAGGTCCAGGGGTCGTCAGACCAAGGTACACCCAGTTGTGGGTGCAGGTACAGGAACAGGTTTAGGAACAAGTAGAGGAACAGGAACAGGTACAGGAATGTATTTCAGGTTTCTGGCTATTAGGCCCAAGAGGCAGTATTGCAGTATGCCGCAGCAAAAGTACCAGAGGTGATACGGGTGATTGTCCTGCAGGAGGTTTAGAAGGGTGTATAAACTGTGATAGGCCATGCTAGAAGTACCACAGGTGGCAAGGTGGTGGTGCTGCAGATGTATGGTTGGATGATGAGCTCCCTTTCCCTCTCCAAACCCTAAAAGGCTTCATGGCAGGTACATGGGGTCCTGGAACTCAGCTGAAGCTAGCCCACCGCCACAGGTTAGTGCTTGTTCTGCATGCAAGCTCGTGCAGCAAGGTCATCAGCGCCATAGTGTTCATATGGGTCGGCACAGCTATGTTTTGCAGTTAACGTCCCAGCAGATAAGCTCCTGTGCCCACTTACCTGCCCTGTGGTATGCAAGCCAAGGGGGTACAATAGGATAGGGGGTATAGGGGGCATGAACAGAATCTCCGCCAAGACATGCTGCTGTCTGGTGCTGAAGGAACATGCTGTGTGTGCTTTAGCTCCTGCTGCTGGGTTGGGAGGAGCCCACTCGTAACACCTACCGTATAGAGGTCAAACTGAAGGTCAACTGGCAAGGTCAAAAAGTGCTGGAGATCTGCTCTGGACACAATGATACGGACATCCTCCATCTCCAATTGGGTGGAAGGACCTGGGGGCAGAGCAACCAGCTCCTGAGGCCACAGCAGAGGCCAGGCCCCACTCTGTTGCGAAGCACTGACGGTGAAATTGACTAAAGTCACTCTCTGAACATGCAAATGTCCAATAGTCCCTGCAACAAACACAGAAGGCCTTGGCTTTGCCTCGTGTGCGAACTACAACAAGGGGTATGTAGGTGAATTCTTGTCTGCGGCGGTATTGCATACCGCATCTGCATGCATACCTCTTGTATCGCTCTGTCGTGAGGCCCCTTGCGATGCATACAACATTGGAAGGCCTCCGAATCTACTAAGAGGCTGGAAGGTGTCCTCGTGCGCCCCAGAGAGCTTGACGCGGTCACCAAACACTGGGGCTATTTCACAGCTATATCTGATCACGCCGGGAATGAATGGTGGACACATTGGAACCTCGTTTGCTGCATTGCAGTCCAACACATACATGACTATAGCAGACAACCAGGCCATGCCCCTAGCGGTAGAAGAACCCATGCTCGCAGCCGTGCAACCGCTGCAGGGGCTCTTCTAGGATATCATCCTATGTAAGTGGTCCATAATAAGTGGGGCACAGCCTCCAAACCGTTGCTAGTGTTGGCCTCAAGGCAAAAAGCATGTGCGGCCACTGCGACTGCACGTGAAACCATTTCAGTATTACTGGGCTGTGCCATGAGAAGCCGATAACCTTGGCTGTTTTTCGAAGGCCCCTAGGAGTGGTCAGGCTCTCAGGCGCTGAAAAAAAGGTATTCTCCTCAGTCGGGAAAAAAGGCGTCTCACTCCGTCACCGTCACCCGGCCCAGAGCGCGGGGCAGTCGTGTCCTCACGGCCCATTTGCTCACTGCAATCCTCTGCTTGTTTGATGACGCCTCGCGGTCGGGACTGTTCGATTGGTGACCGAAAACAACTGTTGTCAGGAGGTCTCGGACGTGCCATGCCGCATCCATCAGGTGACTGGCCGTCTATTTGCATTTCTGCTCGTGGCGGGCTTGGAAGGATCATACCACCTTGACAGTTCCATTCTTGCCACTTGCTGTGAAGTTGAGCAACCACATCTCGACTGTGACAAAGAGCAGCTATGGCAGTCCTTTCCCAGCATTCCAGCTACATGGAGCCACCTGTTCAATGATGGGCGGGCCTTACAGCCTAGCGCAGACATTTGCACAACCTCATCTCATCACCCACAAAGGCCGACCTCCACCATCGCATCAATTAAAGTCCCCATGACCAGCCTATATTTGAGTATCTATGCACACAGCCACCTACACCTACCCCCCACGCACCAAATCACCCAGACATGTCTACCTTATGTGCTTCAAACAAAGTTTTAAAACGTGCAGCAATCATGCAAGCCAAAGCATCCCATTATGGCTGCTTAGTTTGTAGTCCTGCAATCACCCCACAGCCATATGGAGGCTCAGTCCTTGCAGTCCAGTCAAAAAATGCACCCTGATGCCAATAGTTGGCATCTGCACCCGTCTAGCATTCCCTGGATGCAAAACCACCCATGGAAGGTGTAGGCATTGCAGTGCAGCTACCACAGACCACCACACATGATGTACAACATACACAGCATAACTCCTCCTCCACTTCGTAAGCATACATATGCCATACACCTCCATTGCAGAAGTCACCAGAAATACCCATGCAGGCCGTGATAACAGACACACTTTCTAAGAGCAGGCATGTGTAAGGAGAAGAAGCAAGGGAGGGACTGCCCTGCAACCAATTTGATCACAGCATATCCACACACCATATATAGAAAGCAGTGCTTCTCAACACTGCCATGACCTGACCAGCATATCCACAAGACCCCTGCTTATACAGCCATCTGGTAAATCCAAAATGGAGGCCGTGGCCAGTACCGCCCAGAACCACAGGACACTGTCCTGGCAGGCAACCCCCCCCCCTTCCACATCAGCAAGGCCTTGATGGATCTCACCACAAGCACTGCTGCAACACGTCAGCTATTGAGTCGCTTCATTCTGGGCAATCACCCGCTAACAATCACTCCAAAGAGGGACAAGGAGGGTGTGAAAGGGAAGCACCCAAGCCAGAGAACACAGAAAAAACATGCCCGCATAATCTCAACCCCAAAGCATCCCACATTGCAATCCCTCAAAGGCAAAGTAACCCGCTCAGTCCCTGCCACTGCCAAATCCTAAGGATGGGGCAGAGCAAACGGTCCTATCCCACATCCATTTTGCTGTCAGCAATCTAATGACAGTTCACCAACAGTACCCATTGTTTGGATTCATCGCCATCTCTGCAACACAAGAACCTTCAAAGGTAATACCTAAAAGATAGGCAGGAACACGGTATCCGGGGCAGATCTCCCCTTGCAAGGACACTCGAAACATCCCCAAGCAGGGGACAAAGTACTGATGACACCCTCCACCACCTGAGACAGCACTCTCATGCTGTGACAAGTACACAGCCAAGGCAGAACTGACGACTATTCCAGTGCTTGATGCTTGTAGCAACCACAAAGCTGTGCGTTATGGAACATCGCAAGCTTAGCCACAACAATGTAACAAGAAGTAGTACAGCTTAGACCCCTGTGGGAAGCAGAATGATGCATAGCGGGCCTATCCAAGTACCATAGAAGAGCAGCAGGGTCTTGGGGATTACCCATTGAAGCATTCCCCAGTTGCAATGCAGATAGGAAGGTGCGCCGCTCTCATGGTGCTCGCTCTCTCTCAGCTCAGCATCAGGCACATTGCGCATAAGTCACTTTGCAAGACACCCCCCAAACCCTACCGCTGAGTTGGGCCATATACTAGGCACATGTGCGGAACCACTGATGAAAGGGTTCTGACTTCCAGTTCCCCCATCACGCGGACACACACATTGATACATATGAGGTACTTCCGAAAATCAACTTCTGAAAGAGCGTTGAAAATTATGTAAACAACATGAGCGACCGAGCAATGTGCTCGTACTGATCTACTGTCCCATCAAGCATTCCCCCACCTAACAACATTGGAGATGAATGCTCCAACTTTAACTTGCCTTCAATTCTGAGCACCCCAAGCCCAGGAAAACAGTCCAAAAAAACCAGCTGACCATAACCTTCAAAATAGAGCACCAAAGTCATACTTGGTGCCCATTGGCTATTTGATCTTTCGCCTGCCAATAGGAGGCTTAAAGGAGCACCGTACCACCAAGTCCCAGCTGCGGAGTCAGCAATGCGCTATCCCAACCACTTGGCATTCGCCTTCGGCCAGCTTGCATGCACCTGGCATGCCTCTGAAATGGAGTCCATACCCTATAGTCACAGGGCTTTGCACATGGGTCAACAACATGAACCCACAACAATATGGTTCAGTTCATTTGTAAACATCTATTCCTGGCATGTGCTGCAAGACACACATGCAGTTAACCCCCATGCACACTTGCTGCAACCTGCTTTAAACTCACATGCACATATTGCTGCTCGCTTTCTTACAGCTTTAGGCTGCCTCCAGGATGCTATAACATCCCTATTGATGTCGTGCAAAGCTCCACGTGCATTATGAGCAATAACACATGATGACAGCACTCAGAGCCATCGACAAGGCAGGCATCCACACTTGACTTTTCGCACTCAAGTCCATCCATGAAAAGCTTGGACACGTCCAGTTTAAATACAGATAATGGACAGCCTTTAGGATTGCCGTTCTCTGCTGTTCACATCATGCAGCCACGTGCTATGCCTTTGCATGTCACCATTGCCAAGCTCATAGGATCATGACAGCACCACACCCTGCCCACTTATGTCTCTGTCACCACAGCTTATCTCAGCTCCTTTGCAAGCAAAGCGGCAAGCACTGCGTACTGCAAACAAGTGACAAAAGGTACCCAGCAGGTTGCTCCCCAGCTCGTTTATGAATGAGGTCCAGCATGCAAGTTTCTAGGTCTTTAAAAAATAGCCTGCATGCTGGACATCACATCATGCACACCATGCTCAGGCCCAAAAAGCGACATAGCAGGGCACACCATAAAGTGCAGCCCCCGTCAGCAACTAGTACCACCATTGGTGCATGTATACTCCCAAGTGAGCAGGGCATCTCCTGACTCGCCATTGGGAAATTCAAAACCACAGCCGCCACACAAGGAATTCCTCGTCACCAGCTAACACCAGTGACACAACTTCTCATCAGAACTGTCATGCCAATGTGCACGAGACTTCTAATAGAAGCACCTCTGGAGAGATGCATCCATGCACCTTTATACAAATGCTGGGACTCAGCATGTGCATATGTACCACACCCTACCTCCAGCTTTTGAGAGCTCAGATGCTCTGTCCATGTCAAACCAAAAAACTTTGCTGCATTACGCCAACAGAGCAGACTGAATTTAGCTTAGCCTGTCAGCTCTAGAAAACCGAGCCCTATGTTGACCGAAGCAAACAAGGCGCTCTGGAAAACGACATACATCTTCAAAAGACACTAGAATCATTATTCAGTAGCTAAGCATAGAGTACATAGGCAGCCACTTCTGCTTAAATCAATGCGATGCTACCTCTCTATCTGCTCGGTAGACTTCCCCGCCTACTGCCCAAGGAGGCTGTGAGGATAGGAGATGCCAACGCTACTGAACAATGCAACAATGCACAAGTAATGGAGAGGAACAGAGTGTTCCAAACACAGACAAAAGCACACGTATGGTCAATGCCGTCGTGGCTAACACCACAAATATCCAAGGCCAAATGAATCAGTTCGTATGGACTGCTTCTGCTACGTACCAAGACATGTGTCGATCATCGCGTAGTACTAGTAGTAATGAGACCATGTTGTACACGTGACTGCCCAGGTGATTGGCTAACAACGCCTGGACCACCTAGTACATGCTCATCCCAGTAGTCCATTGCAAACCTGAAAGACTTTCCTTCCTTTCCCACGTAGCCTTGCAGTCCCAATCTTTACGGGCGCCCGGAGCACCCGCTGCTTCACACCCCTTAACATTTACCACCATGAAACCAGCCCAACTGCAGCTGCTGACCAACTGCTCCATGCAGCCACGCCAAGCACAGCTGCCCTTGGCACAGGGACCTCAACAAGGGAATGATGTGTGTACTCCAACGCTTGAGCACGTCTGGAGCAGCAGCTGTGGAAATCACCCATACCAGTTCACCTGTGCACCTTCAACTTCACGTAAGCTGCTGTCAGCATGTAGCTGACCTTCTTTTTGCTGCTAACATATCTTCAGAGCTCGCAGGCGCCGGCCGCTTCCCATGCCCAGCCCCCTCACTTACCCCTCCCCCATCTCCTCCCATGTGTTCACAAAATGCCCCCGCCAACCAGCTCCCCCCCGCACCACTTGACATGCCTGGCTGCCCATGGTTACCTGAGGGATTGAAGCTAGGAGCTCTCCCTCCACTTCCAGCCCCTCCACCACCAAAGGCCAGGCCCTGTTGGCCGCTAGACAAGCCAGACAGGCTCGGGCCCCCACCATTTCCATGCAGCCCCCGACCCCCAAGGCCTAAGCTGTTAAACCCCACAGCAGCTGCTGCTAGTGCAGCACTCTGAGGCCCACTAAGACCCGAGAGCTGAGATACAGCCCTCCCCTGCTGCTGCGCTGCCGCCATCTGAGCATATGTCTGGTACAACCCATTTTGCAAGTTGCTCCCCAGCCCATTATACCCATTAAGCCCTGCTTGCAGCCCGGCTGCTGCAGCTGCGGCGGCACCAGGGGCAAAGGTGTTGCCCCCGAGGCCAAGATGTGCCAGACTGAAGCTACCAGATTGCACCTGGCTTGCCGGCACCATCCCGTTAAGACCCCCAAAGCCGTTATACGCTCCCAGCCCAACTCCTGCCAAGCAGCTAGCCTGTAGCTGCTGTAGCAAGCCTTGGCTCTGCAACTGCCCCTGCAGCTGGTTCTGCACTGCACCCGCCATGAGCTGCTGTGCTGCTGCTGCTCCATACGCCTGCTGCAGCACAAATGGGTTCACCCCCTGGGCCTGCGCCTGCAACGACGCCACCATAATCTGCAGCGCCGTCGTATCCGAATCCCGTTGAGACTGTTTGCTGCTGCTAGGGTTTGGCCCATCTAAACCATCAGAGCTCCTCCCCTCGTCCCGGTTACGAGCGGTGCCACTACCTCCATTGCCGTTGCCATTGACATTGCTGGCAGCGGTCGGCCCCACATCGCCACCTGCTGCCGCTCTATGTGACCCGCCCTGAGCATTCGGCTGGTGCTGATGCTGGTGAGGGTGCGGGTGTGAACCCTGAGCACCTCCTGCTGCACCAGACTGCTGCTGCTGTTGCTGTGAGCCGCCATTGATTGCCTGATGCCCAGCACCATGGTGATGGTGCCCTCCAGTGTTTTCATGCGGGTGATGGTGCCGATGGTGTGGGTGGCTTGACAAATCAGCATTGAACTCACTCGTCCCATTGCCACTGCTGTAGCCGTTCCCGTTACCGTGGCAATTCGCATGGCCAGTCGTACCGTTGGTGTTGCTGTCTTTGACGCTGTAACCATTGCCATTCCCACTGCTGTTGCCGTTCCCGTTGCTGTTGCCGTTAGCAGTAGTTCCATTACCGTTGCTGGAACCATTGCCGGAGCCATTGCCATTGCCGCTGCTGTATCCGTTGGCATTGTTGCCGCTGCCGTTGTTAGGCACCGACCCTTCTGCTTCTGTAGTACCATGCCGCCTGCAGTTGAGAGCAGAGCAAAGGAACTCCTGTCAGGAAACTCGGCTATGTTTTGCAGGCTAAGGCAAGCAGGAACAAGAGGGCCAGGACGTGAAACAGCACTGCATGCATAACTGAGTAATGGTGGATTACATCCTGTCCAAGAGCACCAAGAGCAACAGGGGTCGGAACAGCAATTGTCTGAGAGGCCTCTTTATTCCTCCAACGGCCTTGTAGCAGGCGGCGCCCCGATCGAACCATCGTGATAAGGAACATCCCGTGAAGGTAAGAGGTCACAGGTACCAGCGCACAGGAAGCCCTGCACTATGCATCCATAGTGTTCAAATCACCATCGTCCCTGCAACCCCAACCCACCCTGCTCCCAACTCACCGTCTGCTGCCATTCGACTCATTGGAGCCACTGATGTTACAGTTTGTGTTGGAAGGCTGGCTGACGACCTGGACACTCTTCTCCTGGATACTTGGGCTGCCTGGTGCCTCACGCAGCAGCCCAGTGTCCATGTCATCACCCCCACCATCACCATCACCATGACCACTGCCATCATCATCTGGGGCTTCATTATCCTCCTCAGCAGAGCCAACTTGCCTCTGCTGCTGACTGCTGGTGTGCTTGTCAGGAGGGGTAGCCTGTAAAACAGCAGTAAAACCCCAGAGCAGGTTAAGATCATATGCACAGTGACAGCCTGCAATTTACAACATGGGTCCTGGATGACGGAATTTAGCAACAGCTACCACTCAGCAGGTGAAGAATACCTAAAGGGGCATAGCGGTAGATCAGGTAACTAAGAGGTGCCCAGCACAAGCTTGGTTTGACCACCACCGACAGATATCCAACCTGGCCTGCAGATATCCACAATATTTCAACACAATCCAAAACATCTTCGCAAATATCTGCAAAAAGTTTCAAAAAACCACATTGTTCAATATCTAGAAACGCGATATCTATCTATTAGTCAACAACACAGAGAATATCTGTTAGTGGCATCTCTCCCAATGATGTATCTTTGTTCTGCTTTGCAACCTTCACCAAACTCCCACATGTCCCGGTCACAACCATCATATGCAAAACGCATACACAGCCTGAAAAACGAGCAGCAGTGGCATACATCGACATAATAGAGCACCCTAAGCTCGCATGCAGCAACAATCTCACCTTTTTTACTGCAGCAGGTGCAAGCTCCTCCTCCCTGCTTCGCTTTGACCCGCTTGGAGGCCCTGAGCTACCACTGTTACCAGAAGGTGCTGTACGCCGGGCAGCCCTGCGTTGCTGATGGTTGCTCAATAATTGCAGCCCAGCAGACAGGGGCAAGGCAGCAGCAGCTGCAGCTGATGCTTCTAGCTGGCTCAAAGAGCGATCACCACCACCTGAAGTAGCAGGAATGAATGAAAAAGACTCTCAGTGCCATGTCAGGAGGGCAGCTCATCGCAGGACTCCAGACTTGACTCCACTAGCAGCGCAGGTCATCATAGATCACAGCAGACAGGCTGAAACAGTTATGTTTTCGGAAGACCGGGCTGAACACTACTCCAAGCACACTACTCTTGTGTACAACGTGATATTAGTCAAGCGTCCAATCAAGCCGCCAATCTGCACCAAATAGACAGGACAGGATTACCAAAGCACCTTGACTTCGACCCCTCCTATGTCAGAGACAAAGCAAGAACAGAATGACACATGTGCGGTCAGACAGTTGGCAGGACATGACCACAGTTGAAGGCCGGACAAGAATACCACTGTGCGCAGTTAGCCAGTATTATTCAAAAGCAGCCCCGCGCCCAGGGCGAAGGTCAATCCACCAGAGCGGTAAGTTGCCAAAATATAGCATCAGCCCACCACCACACTCACCTAAAGCCAGCAGTGGGTTCGCCAGCATTGCTTGCACAGCCTGCGACGTTAGTCCTCCCAGGTTCAGGTTTGCACCCGTCTTGGCCAAAGCCCACTGCAGCTGGGCGTCAAAGCTTGACTGGGCATGGTTGCCATTCAGGCTGGGCAGCAATGACTGCTGGTGCAGCCTGCTCTGCCAGCTGGCATCCATGGTCTGAGAAGGACAACCCTCGCCACGTGTCACCTCGTGGGAACACGCACTGCAGGGGCATAAGCAATACCAGTCTAGTCAGAGCAATGGGTACATATACATATTTATGGTATAGCAGCATTCGGATGGCACAAGCGACCATAAGAGCCTACTCTGTATACTGCTGCTGATGAATTGCAAACTAGACCGCATATATGGTGCCCTGGTTTATCTCCTTGTGGGAGGTAAGAAACAACCAGGCCACAGAGCATGTCCATATGTTCTGATAGGGCAGGTCAGCATGAAATGGTGTGCCTGGTCCCTACACTGCTAGGTGCCAAAGCATACCTCCCTTTCCACCCAAGGTACTCGTCCACCAAGCCTCACCTGTCACCATCACTGCCCCTAGCCTCAGCACTCCCACTGATGCTTGTAGCCTCCGTTGTGCCAGTTGCTTCCTTGGTCCTGTCCTGCCCATCCCTGTCCACTCTGTAAGGTCTGCTGCTAGGCACACTTCCCCCTCCTCCTCCTGCTGCTGCTTGACCAACAGCTCCAGTCCCTGCTGCTGCTAATAGATCTGCCCTTAGCCCCAGTGCTGCTGGTGTGGGAGCTCCAGCAGCAGCTGAAAGCTGTGCCAACACAGAGGGAGGCATCCCAAAGAAGGGGAAACCAGCAGGAGGGTGGATCTGCAAGTGCTGCTGTACCTGATGCCCTGCTGCTGCCACCACTGCTGCTGCTGCCGCCGCTGCTGCCGCTGACGCAGCTGCCGCAACTGCCGCGACTGCTGCTTCTGTGGCATCACCATTGGCCCCCTGGGCTATGCTGCCACCCAGCGCTGCCTGCAAATGACTTCTAAGGATGCTGTTATCGCTGTTCATTAGCCCATCTCCACTGCCGCTGACTTCCAAATATCCATCCTTGCGTGGATAGGGCCGAGAAGGCTTGCGCTTTGGTCGCGGTGGCGGGATGGCAATATCTTCGTCTACAAGGATGGACACAGAAAATCAACGCGGAAGGGTCAATAATAGCGCCGCAGATGCCTGCAAGAACTACAACCTATGCAACCGGACACATGCACATGTCAGAACATATATGAGCTCTGTAAATGAACTGCATGGGATGCCATCAGCAGCACTTACCATCCTGAGTCGGGTCCCCTGTCTCCTTCTTCTTCTCTAGCTTGGTGAAAAACTTCTGGGCATGGCTGCGAATTTGCACAGCAGTCTTGGTTCCGACATGTTCTGCAATAAAAGTCGCACCGGATTTAATCGGCGTGCTTTGCTACTCAACCCCCGGCATGCTGAAGTTGTCCCAACTCACCCTCGATCTTTCTCCACTGTCGACCATGTTTCTTCAGAGCCTCAACAAACTTAGCGTGCTCCTCTTCAGTCCAGCGCTCTCGCTGCTTTGTAATCGTGTATGGCTTACGCGCCTGGACGTCGAGAGCATGGCACGTGGGTACCAGTCTTACACAAGCTCCCTCCATCTTCATATGCACAGATACGGTCCTCAAGGTACCATACTGATTACACACCTTATACGTTGACGCTTCCTGAAATTGACTGCTCTGCTGCTGTTGTTCAGGCAGCCAGGGGATGCCGGCGTCGAACCCAGGCAGCAGAGGCCTAAAACCAGTCGCAGTTTGTAGAGACGTGGTTGCTGTCGGAATTGCTATGCCATTATAAGGCATTCCACGTTCTACGTCCCCCATTAGGGGCGCATCCAACGTACTGAACTAAACGATGGGCAAGAAAGGCACCCAAAACGCGTTTTTCCTGACGTTTGCTTTTTCTTTTGAGACAGACTCATCCCAACACATGCAATGTGCATTACAGGAGCTGCGAATTGCTTGCACTCGCGTTAATGCGCGTGAACAAGGCAGCGAGTCGTTTAGGAACAATCGGCCAAGATTGAAAAGTTGTTTGCCGGGAGATTCCCCGCCCTCTAAAGTGCCGGTTACTAAGATGACTAAGGCCCACCCGAGCCACAAAAAGATATCAAGCGAATCCCGGTATCCGTAAACATCCCGGATCCGTTAAACAAAGATTCGCGAGATACTTTGCAAGATATTTACCTCGACTTTATCTAAGTTCAGGGTTCCACCTTTCCAAGCAGTATCCAAGGTGTCTATTAGAGAAAGAAGCTTCGTGAGGCCTTGCAAGACGTGCTTTACAGAGCATTGCTTATCTTGGTGGTAACAACGTTGCTGCAGGGAAGTATAGTGGGACTGAAATGTCTATCAAGAGGTTGCACTCAACGGCTGGGCAACCCATGGGAAGGGCAGGTGCAGATCTAACGCTGATGGAGCTAGCATCTTCTCTAGTGGCTTTTAAATGCGTGCGAAATTGGACTATAGAAAGGCTGACTTGTTCAGCTAGAATGCGAACACGGCCACCCACAGTCAGCTCGAGGAGATTGAACTATTAGACGCAATTACGACTGTGTCTGGAACACACGGCTGTCTGCATTAAGTAGTGGCCTCGGAAGTAAGCATTAGCTATGAAGGCCGCTAGCGCATCGCGGGGGAAGTCGAGAGAAGAATCTCAGACGTGGCAGAGAACTCACTCGTTCCCCTCTCTCTGCTGCCCGTCGCTTTCGCAATGATGTAACAATGAACGTTTCCTGCTTAGCAGTGCGCTCCTAATAGCGGACTTGAAAGCCCGGCACTCCTTCGTGTCATTCCATGGCCAGTTGACTGTAGTATGGCCATTTTGGAACATAACACGCTTGACAGAACTAAACCAGGACTAATGGAAGTATCCCAGGAAAGCGGTATACTCTTCAGGCCATCTGGAGTTGCATTGTCAATCCATCTGTACGTAACTCATATGCGGGTCTTGATGGTCCATCAGGTACAGTTGGTTGCAAAAGTTTTGGCCCAAAACTCAGATTTTGTTAGGAAATGGTCTGCTTCTGTGAAATGGCATGGCCGTTCATTGCTCTCTTGCACAGGCAGCTTCTGTATGAGGTCCAGGTTGTCACCAATGGGTGCGGTCAGCATCTCTGTTGCTCTGTGTTGCTTGGCTGCTGAGAAAAGCAGGGGTCTTGCAAGGGAGACAGCGGAGGCATTTTTGCTGCTTTTTAAGGGGGTAAATGCTGAGAACTGCCAGCAGGCACAGGTGCCCTTTCTTTACTGTTTAGGGGCAGTAGCATATAGACCAGGTGTGAAGCAGGTGCAGGGGCTATACCAGTTCAATGGCAGGGCAGGTGGGGGTAGGCAGGGCATGCGAGAAGTTGGGGCAAGTGCAAGGCTGAGCTGAGAGGGCTGTGGGAGGGGAGCAGATGGGGTGTGGGGCTGGCAACCACAGGAGGGGCAGAGGTGGAAGGGGAGAGCCAGGTTAAAAAAAGCAGGAGGGCTATAGGAACAGGGGGGAGGCTTGCTGGTCTGCGTCTGCGGCTAAGGCTAAGGCTGGCTGGCTGGCTTTTATATAGTATATTTATAGGGCACGCCCGGGGCTCGAACTCGGGACGTCTCGCGTGCGAGGCTACTTGTGGTACCACTTGGGCATACTAACTGCAGCACATTGATGCTCTGCCTGTTTACTTTCTTAAACGTAAATGGTTGTAAATCAGGTCTTGCTGCTGCTGCTTAAACCCCAGCCTTATGTTCCGGCCAAAACTTTTGCAACCAACTGTGGACATTGGTTCTGCTGCTGCTGTTTGACAGAGGCAAGGGCTTTGGCTTGGGGCAGGGCTGGTTTCAGGTACCAGGGGCTGGACCTATGCAACAGTCACAGCCAGGGTGAATAAATTGTTGCATGTGCTGGCAACCCATGACGGGGGCCCTTCCTACCCCTACCCTCACCAGCTGCAGCAGTACACTAAGCAAATACCAACAACTGAGATACCTTGACTTGCACACTTCCCCTGGTAGCACATGCCATAGGACATTACAGCTGGAGCAGGGGCTGTCTCTGAAGCTGCCTGTGCCATGCGGAATACCCAAAGGGCATATCTGGCGCCCCCAAAGCAGGGTATACCCCCAGCACATGTAGCGAGCTGCTGTTCTCTGCAGGTGGAGCATGATTGGCATAGCCGATGTGGTATTGTAGAAAGGGGGAGCGGTGCTGAATAAAAACATATGCTTTGAGGAGGTTGTTGAGAGATCTGCTAGCACTATCATGGCAAGATCTGGTGGAAAGTGTTAAAACAGCAGTAGCAAGGGCACGTCGGGTCTAGAAGGTGGTGCTGCACCGAAGGGATATGCGTAACATGTCTTGTTTTACAACAAGCCTGGCCCAGTGAACAACTCTGTGGTATGCTAGACCTTGTTTCAAGCAGTGACAGGTGACAAAGAAAACAGTCCTCCAAAGTGGTGGTGACAGCGTGGGTGACAGCCTTGCAGCATAGGCCCGTCTCGCCCGCCGCTGATTGCAGCATGTAGAAGGAAGCTTCCTACCATCAAACTGGCATGCAAAGCACACCAGCTTCTGTTAATACTGAATCCTTGGCAGTGACCTTGAAGCTTATGGTAAGATTGCCAGAAGCAGGGCCCCTCCAGCAGGGGTAGCATCCATGTTGAAAACCACACTTTTTGCTGCCTGTAGCAATGCTCAGCATTGCAGGGATAGCTAATGTGGGGCCTGCTGTGCAGAGCATGCATGACTGCAGCTAGTGACATGGTACTGTAAAGCCAAGGAAAGCTTGCTGATAAATGGGAGAAGTTCCATTCCATGCACCCTAACTCAGGTGACCACAGGGGCGTACCCACTTTTGACCAAAATCTGAAAAGTCAGCTCAAGCACTTTCTCAATGCGGTTGCGGTTGCCACCAATTTAGCACAGCAGGCAATAATTGCATCAACAAGTTCTTTGCAACAGGCTAGACACAGCTGTTATTTCTGCTTGCACTTGAGGAAACAGGAGGTGCAAACATTGGACACAGTTGGTTGCAAAAGTTTTGGCCCAAAACTCAGATTTTGTTAGGAAATGGTCTGCTTCTGTGAAATGGCATGGCCGTTCATTGCTCTCTTGCACAGGCAGCTTCTGTATGAGGTCCAGGTTGTCACCAATGGGTGCGGTCAGCATCTCTGTTGCTCTGTGTTGCTTGGCTGCTGAGAAAAGCAGGGGTCTTGCAAGGGAGACAGCGGAGGCATTTTTGCTGCTTTTTAAGGGGGTAAATGCTGAGAACTGCCAGCAGGCACAGGTGCCCTTTCTTTACTGTTTAGGGGCAGTAGCATATAGACCAGGTGTGAAGCAGGTGCAGGGGCTATACCAGTTCAATGGCAGGGCAGGTGGGGGTAGGCAGGGCATGCGAGAAGTTGGGGCAAGTGCAAGGCTGAGCTGAGAGGGCTGTGGGAGGGGAGCAGATGGGGTGTGGGGCTGGCAACCACAGGAGGGGCAGAGGTGGAAGGGGAGAGCCAGGTTAAAAAAAGCAGGAGGGCTATAGGAACAGGGGGGAGGCTTGCTGGTCTGCGTCTGCGGCTAAGGCTAAGGCTGGCTGGCTGGCTTTTATATAGTATATTTATAGGGCACGCCCGGGGCTCGAACTCGGGACGTCTCGCGTGCGAGGCTACTTGTGGTACCACTTGGGCATACTAACTGCAGCACATTGATGCTCTGCCTGTTTACTTTCTTAAACAGGTGAAGTTGAGTCTCCTGAACACTTCTTGTTTGACTGTCCTGTTTACCAGGCACAAAGGCAAAAGCTGTGGGAGAAGCTGACTTCTGACCCTGATGTTGCTGCAAAATGTCAGATATTGGATGGCAAATCTGATGAGGAGAAGCTGCATAGCATGCTTAATGAAGAGTTCTGGGGTGTAGACGTCGATGAGGAGTCTGGCTTAGTATATGGCCCTTTCAAGCATGCATTTAAGAAAACTGCTTGGCTTGCTGTTGACTGGGTCAACTGGTTAGCGCATGGCAAGTCGAAATGGGCTGGCCTGACATACATTGGCTAGCAAGGAATTTAGGGTGGGCTGGTGGCAGCCATTGTTTGAGCTTGGACAGGAAATTGAGTATGCCGTTGGAGCCTAAGTTGGCTCCTTGTGGGTGGCGCTGCGCCGGTGGGTCATTTGGTAATTGGTAATTAAGTGTATAGCTAAATATGTTGCAGCTGCTTGGAAGATTAGGAATGCTTATGCTCACCCTTCTGATGCGGCGTGAGGTCCAACCAATGGGGTTTGTTACCAACTATTGCTTGCACCCGGGCTTACAAGCCCTCCTTGCTTTCTCAAGTAGGAGGGAAGCTCTTACCCCCATTGGGGCAGTGGAGGTTTTGGGTGATTTTGACCTAGCTGCTGGACCTCATGTTTAGGCATGCATATATTGTCATACATGTCGAAGTTTACCCGTATTCTGTTCCACCTCGCTGCTCTTTGTGACAGCTTGAGGTGCGGGGCCTATGGCACTTATTGCTATGGCATATCATGAAATGTAATAATAATTACTTTCTTAAACATAAATGGTTGTAAATCAGGTCTTGCTGCTGCTGCTTAAACCCCAGCCTTATGTTCCGGCCAAAACTTTTGCAACCAACTGTAGTACGACAGAATGCAGTCGCGGTCGGTGCCTGATAGATTACAACGCTGGTTGTAAATGAATACACTTGGGGAGGGGAAGGTTTCTCAAATATGACTTAAGTGGATACACTGTGGGGGTTCAATTTTTAAGAACTGTTCTCAGTCTATTAAATCTCATGACCGCTACTGCATGTATACAGTAGCAGACATGCCTTCGGACCGGTTGGAGTCTCTTTCGCACCAGACAGCATAGACTGCCCAGCAGTATACACGTCCACTGCATGAATAGACGGTACTGCGGGGCTGACCAAAGCCAAGGCAGCACAATGCAAGCCTTCCTGGAATTACAGATCAGCAAACCCCTTTCATGCTGTATAGGGTAAAGGTCCTTCCCGTAGTAAATCAAGCCAATTCACTGCTGCCCAACAGACCGGGCTCCTCGCCCACTATGCAACTCATGCACTCGTACATGCCCATTGAATGCCCCAGACACAAGCACATGCCGTACAGTAGCAGTGCTGCGCTCTTTCCCCAGCTCCTCTGCTGCTGCTTTTACTCCCCGCCCAGAAATCTGGTCCCCAACCCCGACACCATTCTCCGCAGCTCCAACAACAGACTTCCCGCTAATACTAGGCCCGTCTGCCTCCCCACCACCTGCTCTCTCTATACTGCTGCCAGCTCCTTCATCCTCCTTACCCCTTTCAGTGAGCATCTCCTGCTGGCTAATCCGGGAGCACCCAGGGTATGCAAATCCCACCACCACCACAGGTGACGCCTCATGTGCCTGATAGGCCGTGTAGTAAGGGTCCTTCCGCATATGCACTCCCCCTTGCCCAACCCCCGTGTCCCACATATATACCCACCCATCATCACTGCCACATGCTATTGTCCCCCCATCTGATGATAAGGCTGCCCGGATTTGTGTGATGCTGTTTCTGTGTCCTTTAAACTTGCAGCAGATCCCGTAGCCATCCAGCAGCCGCAACCGGGAATCATTGGTAGTCACAAGGAACTGCTGTGCTGAGCCAGGCATGGCAACTATGCCAGTGACCTTCTTTCCACTGGCATGTTTGCCTGCTGCATTTCGTACATCCACCTGTACCGCAGTGGCAGCAAGGGCCAGGACATGCATCATTGTGGACAGAAAAGAGCGAGACAGAGTCCACCCTGCCCTAACTTACCCAGGCATTCAAAACCATTGTGCAAATAAGATTTCTTGCAAATCTCATCATATGCAGCTATTTGCTATGCTCAGAGTTTCGGACATGTAAGCCAAGATGTTACTGGTGGTTTTGGCAGCCAAGAACCCAGTCCTCCAACTTTATGGTCCTCTATGCATATAAAGTGTGCCCTCCGCGCCCCACCCCACCCCAAGTTGCTTGAATGCACATAGGGTACCAATGCAGTGAGGCATCAAAGCGGCAATAGGACAAGGCTTCGCTATGCCAATATTGCTCCCTCTGCTTAGCACAGATGCTCCCGTGTGGGCTTGCGCTGAAGAATTGCCCACAAACTTGGGCACACTTGAGGCCATGAAGATCTCCTTGGTCTGGGCCAAAACGTGATAGATTCACGGTTATGGCCTTATGGGGAGGCCCAATTGAGACTTGCCATATGCACTCATAGCGGCATGCATACATTCACATACACAGCCTCTTAACCCAGCCACTGCTTGCCTACAAACCACAAGCACTCATCGACATCTACGGTCCCTTTTAGAGCATTCACCTGCTCCACCGCCATTAAACCCCGTCGCCAAAAGCCACTTCAAGCCAGCCTCCCTAATTCCCCCATTTCTACAGCCCTGCCCTGCCCCCATTTCTTCAATCCTTAGCTCCCCCTATCTGTTTTGCACCTCCATGCCCACGAAGGGGACCAGAGTACTAATGGCACAAGGATCCAGGCTCCTATTCTACTTTATCCAAGGCTCTAGGAGCCGAGGCTAAACTATGGGCTGTGCACTCATAATGCAGCACTACCCTGCCTGCATCCGCCAACCACCTACCGAGGCCACATACTCCAGCTTGTTGTCCGTATGGTCATAGAACCTGCACCTCCCCCTCATGGTCCCTGCCACCACCCTGCTGCCATCACAGGAGAAGGCCAGGGCCGTGACCATGTCCTGGTGTAACTGCACCACTGCCAAGACACGTGCCTCTGTGATGCTCCACACGCGCAGCTTACCATCAATGGCACCTGAGCACCAGCAGCAGACATCAAACAGCAGCGGTGTTGTAACAAAACAATTCAAGTTTTTTTATGTATGCTTCTGTATAGTCAGCGACAACGAGCAGCACACAGTCCCTAAGACTATTGGCACAAAACCAGCAGCTACTAGATACTTCTGCAGATGGCTGCTACAGATAATGGATTTGTAAAGTTACGGTTTCTTACAAATGACGTGACGTGTAATGACAGCCAAGCACGGTTAAGTAGACCCAAAGAAGGCAACCAAAACGCGTTTTTCCTGACGTTTGCTTTTTGTTTTGAGACAGACTCATCCCAACACATGCAATGTGCATTACAGGAGCTGCGAATTGCTTGCACTCGCGTTAATGCGCGTGAACAAGGCAGCGAGTCGTTTAGGAACAATCGGCCAAGATTGAAAAGTTGTTTGCCGGGAGATTCCCCGCCCTCTAAAGTGCCGGTTACTAAGATGACTAAGGCCCACCCGAGCCACAAAAAGATATCAAGCGAATCCCGGTATCCGTAAATATCCCGGATCCGTTAAACAAAGATTCGCGAGATACTTTGCAAGATATTTACCTCGACTTTATCTAAGTTCAGGGTTCCACCTTTCCAAGCAGTATCCAAGGTGTCTATTAGAGAAAGAAGCTTCGTGAGGCCTTGCAAGACGTGCTTTACAGAGCATTGCTTATCTTGGTGGTAACAACGTTGCTGCAGGGAAGTATAGTGGGACTGAAATGTCTATCAAGAGGTTGCACTCAACGGCTGGGCAACCCATGGGAAGGGCAGGTGCAGATCTAACGCTGATGGAGCTAGCATGATGTTCGCCCCACTCTAGCATTCTGAGAGGCCCATTCCTGAGTGGCTCACTTTTGAACTGACCTCATTACTCTCAGGAGATCTCCATAATCTGGTTCATCGGCCCCTGATTGAACAGTGCTTTGTCACAGACTCCAACGCCTTGAACAGGAATCCGTATCTTGTGCACTCTTGTGGTAAACATGTCAGCATTTGATAGCTCCCAACAACACCCTACGGTCTGCGCCAGTACCGTGTATGCCATTTTGCTGCTTGATGTGCCCTCCTACGCTTCATCAGCCACACAGCTCCATGCAATAATGTTTGAAGAAGTGATCATATAGCACCCCATCCCACCTGCCTACGTTCTCTCAGACTGTCCACCTACTGTCCTGCCCTTTACTGTCCATCCAGGCCTACTGCTCTACCCTTTATCTTCCATGCAAACCCTGCATGCAGCCCCTGGTCTCTCGCCATTGCACAAAACCTGCATAGCCATGCCACGTACCTGTCACAAATCTCTGTGCATCCCGCGGGTGGAACTGCACACAGGTAACGAAGTCATTGTGCCAGAATGTGCGCAGGCAATCTGGCTGCGAGAGGTGCCACAGCCGCACTGAGTTATCCACTGATGCTGACAGCAAGAACCCTGCTGCACTCCAGCTGACATCCAGAATATCCTCAGTGTGCCCGTGATACTCCCGCACAGGCTGGGTCAGGAAGTACGGGCCAGGAGGAGAGACGGGACAACCCATGCTGGGGCTGCTGCTGCTGGTGGCGGCTGCAGCGCCGGTTGCTGCTGGTGCTGGCGGCCGTGCATACGGTGCTGCTGCTGGTGCTGTTGTCCCCGCTGCGTGAGCCGCTGTATCTGCTGCTGCATTGTGACTGCTGCTGCTGCTACTGCTACTGCTACTGTGGCTGACATCACTGCCGCCACTGTCCTGCCGTTGCAGAGAGGTCCCCAGGCTCCCTTCCTGCTGCTGCTGCTGCTTTTGCTCAAGCTCCGCCTGCTGCTGGTGTTGCTGCTGCCGCTCATCCTCCACTTCCTGCTGCTGCTGCTGGGCTACATCATCTGCCATTTTAGGTACTACATACACCCAAGGAGACTTATCCACTGTGTGCCGCGAGCAACTTGTTTGCCAAACTCGTAACACGCCATCCTGCCCCCCACACGCCAAGAAATTCCCGTCCCTGCTGAACTTCATAGCCCATACGACGCCTGAAGTTCCCTGTAAATTCTGCACCCACACAGCTTCCGAAACTGCCTTCTTGGCCCGTTTGTGTGATACAAGCCGAGTTGCAGCTGGGAGTGTTGCAGGGGCCTTTGAGTTGCTGGTGCTGGTGCTCGGAGCATCTGCTGCTGCGC
The DNA here is from genome assembly GCA_963556185.1 of Pseudopediastrum boryanum. Lineage (NCBI taxonomy): Eukaryota > Viridiplantae > Chlorophyta > Chlorophyceae > Sphaeropleales > Hydrodictyaceae > Pseudopediastrum > Pseudopediastrum boryanum. The sequence goes on along the minus strand of OY744497.1, from coordinate 6,141,988 downwards.
TGCTGGTGTTCCCTTCACCTGTAAGATCAACGAACAGTTATCCCACAAAGCTGACATCTTGCATAGAAGGCAATGAACAGGCCATGCTTTCCAGACCCAATTATAGACAGATGCCCCAAGACTTGCTCCGCCAACCCTTCCCAATGGTTACTCACAGAAGCAATCGGCAATTTACATTAGCATTCTTTGTCAGCAATCAATTTGCGATGCCAGTTGCCCTGGCGCTGTCCACTTGCAGCAGGAAGAAGCAGCACTGCATGAAGCTTGACATCCCTGATGTTCTATGATTGAATTGAATAAGAAGCCATAAACAGAACTGCCAGTCACACATGCATTTCAAGAAGAGTCACTTTCAGCATCCTCCCAAGCAAGGCCTTCCTGCCAAAAGCTCCACAGCCCACACATGCCAGGGCCTGGTCCCAGTGCTGTACCATTCCATTCTCTGTGCAACCCAGTGTCACATTGCGCCCACGTCACATCTCCCATCCCAGCCTACCTGCTGCCCCACCTCCTGCAGGCCCCTGCACTGCTGGCTGCGCCTTGGCAGCTGGAGCCACCACAGGAGCCTCAACCCCAATAGCTGCTGTTCCCAGCGGTCCCGATGCTATTGCTGCTGCTGCTGCACCACCATTTGAGCCTGAGCCTCCACTTGGCAGTGGCAGGGAGGACGATGATGCCAGGCCAGGTGCTGCTGCTGTGGTTGATGTGGAGGCTGCTGAAGACAACCCATCAACTTCCTCCGTCTCTGTAGTGCCGCTGCGTGCCTGCACCGATCAACAGTGAGGAGCTTCTTTTTAACAATGCTTAGTACATGGAATGCTAATGCATCATCTAATTGCTATTACATGGCGGAGATGGTCAATTTGGACCAATCCAATTGTGGTGCATGACTCAAGGCATAGAAACAAATGGACTCTAGGTAAATGTTAAACTAGCAACCGTCTGCTAGCCTACATCAAGTCGAGTGTATCTGCTTCTTGAGCTTTGGCTGCGGTATTGCAGCCCTAGAGGCCCATGTACATTATTGGGCCTGCTGTATGCAGCACGACAACATGTTAGCACCAGCCTGTTGAATTCCTTGCCACGCTGCAACCCCCTGCTACACTGCCCCCTGCCTTATTGCTGCTGCAGCATTTCAAACACTGCTGCCCTGCTCCCTAAAGCTATGTCCCCACCTTAGTAGCTCCAGGGGTGCCTACAGGCGTGCCCTCAATGCTTTCCAGGTCCAGTTGTGTGCTGATAGAGCGGGGCTTCCGCTGAGCATTGATTTCCTGCGCCTTATCCTTCAGGTTGTGGGACACTGCCTGGATGTTATGAGACACGTTCTGGGACACAGCCTCCAGCTTCTTTCCACTGCAGCAGTGCACAGGAAGCACAACGTTTGACAAGCTGAGAGAGCTTGGCAAGCAGTTCTGAAATGACTGGAGTATGGTGAGAGCACTGAGGACCCCAAAAAGAGCTTATTGGGCTGGCACTGCCAAGCACATGAAAGGTCGATGCATGGTCTGCATGCATCTGCTGGCTCTGGCTGCTACCTGAGCTTCCATGGACACTGCAAGGCTCCTCTAGTAGCATTCCACGAGGGCCGGTCGCTGCTGTTCTTTTCACAGCATTGGCCACATTTGCAGCAACATGCCAAGCTGATGCTATTATATTATTGTCCACCCTGCCTGGCCTCTTGTCGACGGTGCACTACTTGTGAGCGAAAGGAGGAGCCCTGCCCCAGACGGTTTGCTGACTTTTGTGCACCCATTGTGCCAACTGATGCTATTATATGTCCAGGGTCGCAACACTGCTTGGAAGAGCTGTGATTGGACCCAGCCCACCCGTCGCAGCTGACAGAAGAAAGTCTGTAACAAGCTTGCCCAGGCTGTGCTGTGGGAGAGCGGGGCTTGGCAGTCATGAGAGTTTGAACTCACGTGCCAAGGAGGTCTGGTGGGCTGAGTGATATCCTCTTGCTACCAGTTGCTGGCAATGTGTATACTTACAAGGCTTTAAAAGCGCTCTTTGCCTTCAGAATACCCTTCTTTTTCTTCATGGGGGCAGCTTCATGCTCCTGCAGGCCCAGAATAGATTCAGTTGGGTCATAGGACGGTTGCTCCACCATACGCTTGCTGGACCGCTGCTGGTGAAGCTGATGACAGCACTAGGCAACACGTTTAATTTACCTCTTCTGCGCTGATGCTGGTGAGACGATCGAAGTCTTCAATATGCATTTGCAGCCCGGTGTCGAGGTTCTTTATCACGAACATCTGTTTAGAAGTGCGTTCAGTCAGCAAGGGGCGACGCCCATTGTGATTTAAACTGAAATTTCAAACTTTCAGGATGTGACCGCGGCATAAACACTCTGCAAAGGCCTTTCACGAAGGTCCTTGTTTGCAAATACGGGGCATCTCAGCTTAGACTGACCTCCTCCTCTTCCTCTTCTTGGGGTCCTGCAGAGGTCCCTGCCTCCGCCATCCCGCTCCTGAATGTATCGTCGGATTATTATTGATAGCACTGCCAGGCTTTTCGCAAACCAGGCTTCAGTACATCGGGCTCGATAAACACAACATTTGGGAACAAAGCGTTTCCGACAATGCTCCGACAGATGCGGTTCTCAACGTACACCTCCAACTTTCCATTATGCTTGGAGCATGTCGTAGCTTGGCTGTGACTCGGCCATTTGGTCACTGTCCTGACTCACTCCTGCGTCTCAACCTAGGGCCTGGGACACCTCGTATGGATCTTAGATACGACGTGCACTACACCTCTGTACAGGCACATTTGGGCACAGAATGTTCTGCCAACAGTCGCAGACTCCCAAGCGGAATTATGTGAAAGTGCTCTGGCAGGGTGGGGGCCTGATCAGCTAGTTATGCTATTGTGTTGCCGGGCTCGTCCACCATCATTCGTCCACCCAATTTTTCCAGCAAAGCAAGCGACCTCGTATACTAGCTAGACCCGTTGGCAGAATGCAGTCACTGTGCACTGGACCTGCTGGCCTTCGGCCACCATGCATCCCAGCCACCCTGGTAAGTCTCAGGGACTCTGCTGGTAGACCTACGGATTGCAACCAATGTCCCCCATGATCTGCTAACATTAGGGAATGTAGTGGTCACATAACCCATGATATCATTACCGTTTCCGCTCTGCGCATTGCTCGCACATACACTTTTATCCAGCCGTACCTACACCGTACGTACTGCCTTCTTGTTGCAGAATCGCCGCTGTCAGACAACCCTGGCGCGTGCCCAAACACAGGTTCAGTCCCCGAGGCAAGTCCAAACATAAATGTCGCAGACTCTTCATGATGCAGCCTAGCTGATCCTGCTACAGAGATATCAAACCCCAATTTCCCGTCAGTGTACATACCAACCAGCACCAGCAACATTATGTGATGCCTTCATATGCAGTACCCCCTCCATGTCCAGCAACAACCAGCTGCTTATGACAGCTGTCGAATCCCTCTTCAAATTCCCACCCTTCTTCAACATGGCTTCAAAAAAGGTGAGCATCATAAGGGTCTCCTTGCCCTGGATAAAGGATCTTCAATCATCCCATCACAAGTCTGTTCACTTGTCAGACCATGTATATAACGCTCTCGGACTTAGAGCCTGAATGTCATGCTACTATCCGCCAGCTTAGCTGGTGGTGACAAACCAAGGCGTAATGCATGTCGTCCCTCTCCATCACGCCCCGCTCAGGATGCCCCACTAGTATGATATATGAGGAGTACGTGATGCCCTAAGAATGCGAGTCTTATTTACCAGATCCCTTGAACATCGCCCTGTCTGTTGCAGGCACGCTCGATGATTATCCAAAGAGGCGAACAGATAGGGCTGGACTGGGATGGCACCATGCAGCAGCTGCAGCAGCAGGACTGGCAAGCAGCGATGGCAGCAGTACAGAACCAGCAGCTGCAGTACCCCAGCTACTACACCCAGCCTTTCCATGCATATTCACAGGTACAGCACATGTGCGCATGTAAAAGGATCTGTAGACTCAGCATGAGAGGAGCATGCAACCCTTGGGTCCTCATCTGTACTCGGCTCAGGCAAAGGACCTGCACAATATGAAATGGGATGCCTTCGGGCTTGCATAACTGCTGACGTCTTTCTGGAGCGCGAGACAGGCAGGGACGGAGACCCGCATGGCTTGCAGAGGATGGTTTAGGGTTGAGAGTCAAGCTCTCCTTGGATGGTCACTGGTGCTGTATGTAGTGCTGTGGATAGGTGCTACGTCATCCGTCCATTGTTCATCAGTCATAACTGTTGACAGCATGCATGACAAGCAACAGAGTGGCTGCTTCTGGTAGAGCGGCACTGTTTGGTACTGGTGTATTACCAGTGTACCTGGCTATTTCAATTAGCCGCGTTGGACTGCAGCCTTACCTTGTCTTTTTTTGTTTATTTGTTTGTCCTGGTGGTGCAGGGAAACCTGTGTTGGGATGCGGCTCTTGAGGTGGAGTTAGCAGCTCAGTCAGTGCATGCCCCTGTGATGGATCCCACAGGGAAGAACATGGACCCAAAGTGAGTCACCTGCTCATCGTCATGCCTAGCTGTCTTGCATGTTCTTGCCACTTTTGAGGGCCGTATTAGCTCCAGTCTTTTCTTCTTTCAAATGTAGGATTAAATGGTGATTCAAATGAATGCAGTGGAGGATGAAGAGATAGCTGGTACTTGTCGGGGATGAGAAAGAACAGGGATTGGGCTGTTACGCACAGGGAAGGCAGCAGCAAACTAGGGCATAGCTCATCTGCTAAACAATGGCAGCCTTTTGCTTCATTGAAATGCAGCCCTGTTGCTGTGCACTGTCTTTGCCTGTCGTGGCAGCCTGCACCAAGCATGAAGCCAATTCTCACCTTGTTCTGCTGCTGCTGTTGCTGCTGCTGCTGCTGCTGCTCATGTCTGTGTTATTACGCCCCATGCTGTACCTGCGCCTGGAGGGTTCGTTCCAAGAAGCACATGTTGCTGCTGCTGGTGCTGCTGCTTGTCCTTCAGGAGGTCTGACTCCATGTCTACTCGCATCATACCGTAACATGCCATAGCAAAAGGGCCATAGGCCCTGCACCTGTAACAAAAGACACATGGAGCTGGAACAACAGACAGCGAACCCTTTTGGGTATGCAATCATCTGTAGCTGCCTGCAATATTTATACATTCCATGATATGCCATAGCAAGCGTGCCATGAGGAACGCACCTCAAGTTATTACGGAAACAGCTGCCTGTACTCACATTGACGTCACTACTGCTGCTGCTGCTGCATGTTCAGGGGTGACCATGCATTGCGCAGTGGCTACAGCCGTTGCATGCTACAGCTCATGGATCAGATGGAGGTGTCAAGTGACAGGGTTCAAGACGTGGTGGACCTGGGTTGTGCTACGGGGCTCAGCACACTAGCTCTGCAGGAGATCTTTCCACAGGCCAGATTCACAGGGGTGGACCTCTCTCCACACTTCCTTGCAGTGGGGAGGTACAACCAGCAGCAGCGGGAGGTAAGCGGCGGCCCTGAGCTGCTAGGGGCTTGCAAAGCTCCTTGTGTTGTGCTGGGCAGGCTTGCGGGGGTTATGGGGGTAGGGGCAGCAGATAAGACAAGGTTTGGCCCTCCTCTTCAAATAGCATCAGGTCTAAACTCAGCTATGATGAATTACTACACCAGCTGGCACTGATCATGCAATTCCACACAGGCTTTGGTTGATGCTGGGTCTTTTCGAATAGCATTGGCAGAAGCACAGTTAGCTGTTTTCCAGCCATTGCACATACTCGTGCTATGCTGTCAGGACACTGCCCTCTCTATCTTTTGTTCAGGGCCTCGCCTGCGCTTCAGCTCTTGTGGGACTCAGTATCCACGTCTTCAGCCGAGTTCTTCTGCCTTCGGAGGCTTCACAAAAAACAAACAAACATTTAAGGTGTGGAAACGGCAGGTTTGCTGCTAGGCGCACCGAACAAACACATCCGGGCACATGAGAGTGACTCCTAGGGTTAACATGTTCCTCTCCTTGTTTTCTAAGTAGGAGGGAGTCTCTTACCTCCATTAGGGCAGTGGAGGTTTTGGGTGCTTTTGACCTAGCTGCCTAGGCATTATGTTGGTTGCATGCCGACAACAACCCGTATTCTGTTCCACCTTGCTGTTTTTCAACGGCCTGAGGTGCGGGCCTATGGCACCTTTTGCTATGGCATATCATGTAATGTACTCATCTTCACCCCGTGACCAGAGATGCTTGCGCAGGACCTAGAATTTTTCCAAGCCAAAAAGAGTGGGCTGATAGCTGTAACCTCGCTAACCCTGGGTGCATCATCTTCTCTCATGAATCTCGTTTGGCAGCTTGCTTGTGCATCATGCTGTCTCATGCGTGTGATGTGCTGCGGTCCGTAGGCTGAATCTGGTCGTGCAGAAGCCATCCAGTTCATTCACGGCAAGGCTGAGGAGACTGCTTTGCCCAGCAGCAGTTACGACCTGGTGTCCATGTGCTTAGTGGCTCATGAGCTCCCACATGGGGCCACGAAGGACATCATGAGGGAGGCTTTCAGGTGTGGACTAAGGGGCCTGCGGAGGCAGGGTGGGTACTGGTGGAGGGGCAGTGTGGGGGAAGTGCTTGAGTATGACCACTCCCATGAGGGTGGCAGCCCTTTTGCGGTGGCCGCACCTTAATTTTTTGTTTTTTGTTTATTATGCCAGGGGTGTTGGATAAGGGAAACCAGACAGACCTTGAAGGGAGCAATGTGATGGGTCTGCAGGGCTGCAGTTAGGTGCTGTGACGACACATTTGCTGTGGGACTAAGATGGGGGACAGTGCGTTCTGGAATTAGGGTTGAGGTGTCAGTCCAAACAATTGCCTATATATGAGAAAGGCAATTGCCTTTAGGCTGTTGAGAGTGTTGCTTGAAGCAGACAGCCTATGGGGTACTTGATTTGAAAGGTGCCCTGATATAATTCATGGTGGCTGATTCAGTTGAAAAAAAGATGGCCACCACAGATGGCCATCTTTTTGGCCATCTGTGGTGGCCAAAAAGATGGCCACCATGATGGCAACTGTGATATACAACAGTTGATGCTTACCATATATCTGTAGTTCAGCCTACAATTTGTTAGTAGGCTGGGCTAAATCACTGTGCATACAGATGAAGTATCGTGCTTACCCAATCGCTGGAACCACTGTGAAGTGATATCTCAAACACGCAATGCTGGAAGAGCTTTGAAACAAAAGTCATGCTCACAGGCAACGATGCCCAGATGTCTTGGAGATACCGTCCTTTTTATACATGGATCCTTCGTTAGGGTTTGTGCTGTCGCTCTCAGTCGATTAATGCACTTCAAATGATGTATGCCACTTCTTGGTGCTGTCTTTACAGGCTGCTCCGGCCAGGAGGTGTGTTTTGCATCATGGACATGAACCCTGCCTCCCCAGCTTTCCAGAGGATCTTCTCAAACCCCTTTGCTTACACAGCTTTCAAAAGCACAGAACCCTGGTTGGAGCAGTACGTAAGCCTGGACATCCAAGCAGCACTGAAGGAAGCAGGGTTTAGCAGTGTAGGGCAGTTGGAGAACTCCCCTCGGCATAAGACAGTCGTTGCTAAGAAGTGAGTGATTGACGCTTCTCTGAATGAAGCACTTGAAGATTTGAGCATCATTGATTGAGTGGTAGGGCTGCCTAGACAAAGGCACATAGGGAGGGCATGAGACAGTGTATTTCACGGTCTGGCGTGTTTTTATTGTTTGTTTTGATGATTGGTATGCACCACAGGTGATTGATATGATTGTGTCCATGGCGGCAGTTTTAGGGGCCCTTTTAGACAGGTTTGGGGGCCAAGTACTTACTCTTCGCTTACGATTGTGCGTCCAGGCGCGTTGCGGAGAACACCATTAATCTGACAAGAACTGTTGAGCCGACATGATTGATCTTGCAAAGCGATTCTCATACATCCGGACAAATGCCCAGCCGGTCCTGAGACGCTAGCTTGTGGAGGATCGTGTGGGTTTGGGCCCGCCTGAAGTTATTAACCCTTCGTTGTGCTAGCTGCTGCATCATTGTCACTGCCAGTTCGGCTTACACTCTTGGTTAAGAGCGCTTGGTGCAGCTGCGGCCGATGGGGCCGAACCAGGACGCATTATCTCGGCTTTTTGGGTCGCCACGCAGTGACATTTGGCACCCACCCAATAACAAACCGATTTAGCTCCCTGATGCGCTACTTCGCCTTCAATGGATTATAAATAGGCGTACATGCAAGGAGCGCACCCGTCTTCATTGCCTGCCTTGTCGGGCAGACGCAATCAGACCTATCGTCCAACACCATCCGAATCTCCTACTGTTTCGTGAGCAGGTAAGTACAAGCTTTGCTGCCATCTGTGGGCACATTCTGGGCAGACTCAGTCATGCCATGTATGCAGCAGGGAGGTTGTGTTACCTAACCTCACCGTACCGGCAACTTCAGCCTTGATTGCCTCCAGCGCCGCCTTGGTACCATTTTGTATAACTGCCATACGCTGCCCAGCTCATGCCATGCACCAATTTGAACATAATCAGAGCCTCGTTGACAAACCGTTGCCTTGCTGCCTGCAGGACTTGCCAAACGATCACCCCGCCCAGCTAATTGGCTTCCCGAGCGATCAAAGGATTGATCAAATCATGACTCCGTACAAGCAGCTTGCCCTGCTGCTGGTTGTTGCAGCTGTCTTCTGTTGTGTGGGCAGCGCGTGCACAGGAGGACATGGCTGCTGATACTGCTGCTGCTGCAGCAGATGCTGAGCCAAGAAAGAAAGAAATAAAGAAAGAAAGATGCTGAGCCAGTTCCTGAGCCCGCTACCCCAGTAGCTAAGTGCTGCTGCTACTACTACTGCTGCCGAGGTCGTGGCTGTGGAGCCCCAAAGACCAGCAACAGCCACAGATGATATCACTGGTGGAGTAGCAACAGCTGCTGTGGCCGCCTGCACATGGAAGGGTCACTGCCTGGGAGACCCATGCCGCACACACAATGATTGCGATCAGAACTGGATATGTGTCAGTGGCAAGTGTGCTGTTCCTGGTAAGTGCCGACCCCAGGCTGGTAAATTCCTTTAGCTCTGCTGTTTGCAATACCTATCAAGCTTTTAGCCAGGCTCCTGGAAGGCTGGTAAGTGTAGTGTAACCCAATTATCAGGAGGCGTGGGCTTTCACTATGTCCTTTATTAGCCTGCTCCTATCCTGCAAGACCGGATATAAACATGAACAAACAAACATTTAAGGGTTGTCTTTGTGAACAGCATATACAGCTACTATGTGTGGCATGTACATCATATCGCTGTACATCTATCTTTTGCTCCACTGGATGTAGGAGCTCCAAAGCTGTGCTGGCTGTGATCTGTCTCATATGGAGAGCTGTGTACTGTATGCACAATACTTTATCAATTGAATAGAACTGCTCAATCAGTTGCCCTACTGCTTCTTACTAAGCCATTGGATGCACTGTATCCAGTTGGCCATGCTGGTATATGATCTAGTATGCTGTGTGGGCGAGGAAACCGTATCGTTGCATACTCACAGCTGTACATGCTGAAGCACTGTTGTGTATGCATGCAGGCACCACCGTTAGTCCACCACCAACCACGGGCACCCCTGGAAATCCGCCCCCCCTACTACTACTGGTGAGTTAGACACACTCAGGTTCACCCCCAGGCTTGCCTAATGCTATGTATGCTGGTTTGACAGGTTGTGGTCAGATACACACATTGTTGTTATGCTTGCACTGCTGGTGGGATGAGTGCCCTCTATCATATACTGGTGTAGGAGTGAGCCTGGGTGTCGTCCTGAGCTGAGCACCCCTGTTACTTTGCCTAGCTGTCTTCAAGTTATCTTTTGGAGTGAGCCTTGATGACGGGTTTTGGCTGCTGCACAGCTGCAAAGACCTGCCCAGATGCGATGCCACATTATTCGAATCCGCACACGACAGCACAGCAACAGCCGCAGCGGGTTAAGCATTAACAGCCAAAGCGATGCACCTGGGGTTCAACAAATGTTTGATATATCTAACATGAATGGTGAATGAAGGAAAAAAATGGCCATACAATGGCACGGATGTTCGTCCAAGCACTACGTTCAAGAGGAGAAAACCGTTGGGAACATAGACCAGCAAAGGCTGGTTAATTGACATGGAGGAGATTGTGGTGCGATCCGCAAGGAGATGTCCGGCCATCGCGGGATTGGCAGTCTTGTCAGATGACGCAGCGTGATGGGGCCACTGGGACACCCCTTCCCTCCCTTCCAGCCAGGGACCGAACAACCAGCATCATTTGAATTGTGAGCTCGTGTTTTCCGGTGAAAAAGGGCGCTTAGCGCAGCGATGCAATTGATTACGTGTTTGGTCGCAAGGAGCGAGTCTCGGAGACTTGGTGGTGAGGACCCAAGATCAGTCCTATCAAGAGCACCTTGCTGCCCACAGTTCCTCTATCTGCAGTATAAGTAGGCTTGCACGCAAGGAAAGGGACACCAGTCTCCACCGATTGCTTTACTTGCCTTCGAATTGCAACTAACCAGTCACTGCATGCAACATATAGCTCGCAGCCCGATAGTCAATCAGTCCAACACCGTCCATTTACTTCTAATTTGTGGGTAGGTATGTACAGGCGTTGCTGTCATGTGTCGGGGCATGTCGTTGCAGGGGTTGCGTGTATCCCGTATGCAGCAGATATCTACCTTATCTACCCGCATGTTCAAAAGCAGCCCCGGCCACTGTATCAACCGCCGCCTTTCTACCGGTTTGGATATCCGCCCTGCACTTCCCAGTCATTGACATGCAGCGATTTACGTTTAATCGGAACCACGTTGACAAACCGTCGCCCTTGCTGCATGCCTGCAGGAGTTACAAACGATCACACCGCCCAGCTACTCTATCTGCTGCTTGCGAGCGGTCAAACAATGACTCCGTACAAGAAGCTTGCCCTGCTGCTGGTCGTTGCAGCTGTCTTTTATTGTGGGGCAGCGCATGCAGAGGACGACGTGGCTGCTGGTCCTGCTGCTGCAGCAGATGAGCCCCAGCCCATCATCCCATTGGCTGCTGCTACTACTGCTGTCGAGGTCGTGGCTCTGGAGCCCCAAGCAACAGCCACAGAGGATATCAATGCTGTAATAGCAACAGCTGCTGTGACTGCCTGCACCTGGCTTGGTCACTGCTTGGGGGACCCATGCAGCACATACAATGACTGCGACCAGACCTGGATCTGTGTCAATAACAAGTGTGCCGTCTCTGGTGAGTGTCCCACTCAATTCAGTCAGATGGATTCGTCAAGGTCTACTGGCTGCAGCGCCTGACAGGGACTTTAACCGAGCCTTCTGAGGCCTAGCAATTTGGACATGGGCTGTCAGAAGCCATGGGCTTTGACTGGGTCCTGCAGCCTGCTTCTATCCCGCCAGCAGGGCCAATCTCCAGGTACCATGCATGTATGGCTTATTTGTGGGGGGAAACAGAACAAAGCTGACAGCCCATTTTTTTGGAAAAGATGAAGAAAGGAGCTGACCGGCATTTGAATGGAGTATTACCTTTTAAATTTGCTATTGCTCCACCAAGTATAAGAGCTACAAAATCTGTGGTTCTGATCTATCTCATGTGAAATAATTTGTAAGGGCTGTTTACTTTGTGCACTGGAGTTGCCACCCAATCCTACCGCCTGGTATAAGCTGCTCAATAAAGCTGCATTTTTGTAAAGCTTTCCATTGAGCCATTAGGTGCACTGTGCGCTCTATTGGTCATGGCCATAACCCAGTGTCCCTCTGTGGGCAACAAAACGCGATGCTAAACAATCACAGCGGTACACATGCTGAGGCTGTGTTGTGTATGCACGCAGGCCCTACCCCACCCCCGACTAATACTGGTGAGTTGTACACCCTACCCAAGCATAGCCTCCTTGGGCTTGCAGGATATGTATGCTGCTTTACCAAAATGCAGTCAGATATGCAGTCACATTATTGTTATGAACTTGCATTGCTGGACCATAATGGGATGAGTGCCTAAGAGTGAGAGTGATCTCCAGCATGGTACTGGTAGTGGCCCAGTGTAATATGTGATATCCCTACCTTTACTCCACAGGGCATGGCAGCAGTAAGCACCTCCATTTGCACACCTCTCCCAAATCTATTCCTCGGACTGGTCCTAGTCCAACCCACGTACAATAAGCATGCCAGCATCTGCACATGAAGCATTCACTCTCTGAGTGAGTGAGTGGACGCCGGGCGTTAGCCCTGCGTAGTTTTAAGGAAGAGGCGGTTCTATTCACTCTCTCAGACAGTTCAGTCCGTGACACCAGGTGACATCACGGCTACTGGAGTTCAAAGTCAGATTCTCTGTATGGCTACCTTCCCATCTGAAAAATGGAAGGTTGGTTGTCGTCCCTGACCTGCATGTTCCCAACATTAATTACCTTCCTTTCTCGTCCTCTAGTATCCAAGACCACCCTGACAGCCTACAACGTACTGAGCTTTGACAACACTTACCCTGGAGACCTTTATGTGGGTCGCGTCAGCCAGAACTTTGTTAACAACGTCCTGAGGTGTATGAGGCTCTCAGGCAGCTCATAGACATAACAAAAGAGAGATTCGCAAGCCCACTCAATTACAACCCAACATTTACGATGTACTGGAGCGCCCACAAAAGGGACCAAATCTTTGGGGCGAAATGGGATAGCTACAGATATAGGTGGACCGGCGGAAGCGTGCACAACCCAGAGTATGAGGATGAAGACCTGAACAAGAACATGGCTACTGCCATAGCAGCGGCCCGTAACACAACAGCCCCTGTCTTTGGCATACATATCCTGCCTGCCTGGTCCGATGCAAACAGAACTGCCTACCTTGCATGGCTACAACACTTCCCAGAAAACTGCATGCATCTCCTACAAATACCCCGAAAACACTTCAGGTTCCAGAAACCCACAACTTGGGAACGGGGCGACATGTATGCAGGAAACCCTAGATGGGACGTAAATATCATTGTCACAGGCAACGCAAAGGGTTTTGAGGCCCACCTCCCTTACTGGGAGAGCGGCTACATGACCAGGTTTCTGCAAACGCTGCAGGATGCCATTAATCAGTCCCTGCCGGACGACAAAGAGATACAAGACATCAGCATGTACTACAACCCCCCAAGCAGCAATGCCCCGCCCAGCACATCTCATCAGCCAACATTGCTGACGCCAAAACAGCTCAGCAAAATGGGTTAACCCAAACAAACAAACGGCTCTGAGTCCCTCCGGGACGATTCAGCCACCAGTCAAGACCCTCCAGCCATGGTTGACGCCAGCACTACACTGGATGACCTGGAAACGCAACTAGCCACTGCCCTACCAACAGCCCCACCCCTCCGGTACAATTGGAAAAACTATGCCTACACAGATGGTAGCTACAAGCAAACAAGCCACAAAACATCACCAATGGATGCAGAGTGTGATACCCCAGGCATAGGGGCAGGAGTGTACTTCCCCCCACAAGCAGCCAATGAGGACGATGAACGTGGGGTTCCAATTGTCCCTGCAGGCGACAGCCATCCCCAGAACACCATAAACAGAGCAGAACTGGTTGGTATCCTTGCTGCGCTGAGGCATGGAGCCCACATGATAGCCACCGACAGCCTCAGCTCAATGTACCAAATCAAAAAGATGCTGAGACGCCCACAAGATCTCCTAAATCACCAGCACTGTGAGCTAATTAAAGAGATAGTAACCGAGATCGTCAACAGGGGACTGAGGACAACCCTTCACAAGGTCAAGGGCCATGCTTCAATTATCGGTAATGAAAGAGCGGACGCAATCGCTAAGGCGGCTGCGACAGGGGACACCTCCGACTATGAGGAATGTGAGAAGTACGAGAGTCCTAGTAACAACAGGTTGACCCAATATTGGCCGCACAAGACCCAATGGAACAATCGTTGGTCACGGACCAATAATGGGCAGCGCACGTTAATTGACCGTTTCAAGCGGGTGAACCCTTTGACAGACCTTCACGACTCGGTACGTCATTACTGCCACCAAAAGAGTCGCTTTGGGATGGCAAACAGAGCTACCTGTTATTTCGAGGCTTTTAAAAGGATTGAGGAAAGACTGGACCTGCCTGCTAGCAACGAGTACATGACCTCGGGAAAAATCAAGTATGCAGAACGTAAAACCGCTTTGCGCTACCGGTACGGGACCATGTGGACAAGGAAAATGGCCTATAGGTGTGGACATGCACCTAGTAGCAAATGTCTCCTGTGCGGTGACGAGGATGGCGGACACCACACAGCCTCAGGATGCCCAGCTTTGAAAAGAATGTACATCAACAGGCATAACAAGGTCGGCCGACTAATCATGACAAGAGTGTTAAGGGGACGCAAAGGAGCATTTGTCATTCAAATGGACCTTGGATCAACTGAAAACTGTGCAGAAGACGGCATCATGGCCCACCAGTCTAGAAACATCCCGTGGGAGCTCCTTCCAAGGTGACTAAAGGAGGCAGTGCAACAAGCACAAGGCACCACCGACAAGCGCCCTGATGGTATGCTATACAAACCCAAGAATGGAAACAACCCAGCAGAGTACTGGATAATAGAGGTCAAGATCTGCAGGGATTCAGACCCAACAGGCCAGCAAAGCAAAGCTGATTATCAACACCAAGTACTCATTGACAAAATCAAAGACATAGACCCCACTGCCAAAGTATGGTACTATCCCTTGCTTGTCGGAGTTGCAGGCACCATATACAACAGTACCACCATGAATCTTCAAGCCCTCGGTATCAAAGGGCAAGCTCTAAAGCAATGCATTTCAGAAGTACATACTGCAGCAGTTAAGTCCTTACACAGCATATACACAACAAAAAGAAAACTGGAAAAGCCCAAAGAGCCTCAATGGCACAGGAGGAACTACAAGAAAGTAAGCTAACAAAGGCGGGTGGGCGGAAGCCCACCCACGGATGTAACTATCCTATGGTAGGCTGGCCCAGTGTAATCCTTACACCAATGGGCCCCTCCCTTAATCTTACGCGGGAGGGCACCTCACGCCCCTCCTTGCGTAGCTCTCTCTCTCTCTCTGTTAACAACGTCAACATTGTGGCTGTGCACTCCAAGTACTGGTCCACGTACGGCAAGACTCAGGTGGACATTACTTATCTTCGCAAGACAGCACGCTTTGTGGTGCTGGACCTGTGTGCTGACACTGACTGCGATGGCTGCTGCACTGCAAATCTCAACTGGAACAGGAATGGCTTCCTGTTGGATGTGGATTCCACTGCAGCTCGTCGTGTGTGGGGCATCTCTAATGCAGAGAATACTCTGAAAGCTAGTGCCACCTACAAGCCAGTGGCTAACTCCAAGGTGGACTTTGCTGCTCTCAAGGCCAAGTACCCTTGATGGGTTGCGCATATGCCGAGGCCTTTTGCCTGTTGCCCTACCTGTGCTCTCATCAGCTTGTAGGCGAGCTTTGGTAACAGGCAAAGCTATGACTTGATAGTGAGAGTCAGTAAAGCATGAATCCTGCATGCAATTTTCAAGTGTCTGCAGGCTGCAGCAAGGTATCCACAGGTTGAAGTGCTAGTACCGGTGGTACAAATGTTGCAGCTGCTGCTTGCAGCTTGAATGAGATCTGCGTTTGCAGCCAAGTGAAGCTTGGGGGCACAGAGTGACACAGCCAAGTATCAGCATACATATGTCGTTAGATACTTATGCTTCTTTACTAATTGTGATGTCCTCGGTGCTATTGCTGAGCTAGAAATAGGTGGTGAGTTTGGTATCGGCAAAGAATTGAACTCTTTTTTACTAGCGGCACTTTGTTTGACTGGATATCATGTGGCCTGGTGCCAGGATTTGGCAAAGTGAGGCACATGTCACTGCACATACACACTCACAGCTCTGGTGTATTTGGTCCCGATCGCAAACACCACTGCTTCGCCCCAAATTGGAGATTTGTGCACATGAAACAGTAATGACGTGCCCATATGCCACAGAAGCGTTCTAGGTCAGTTTCAATGGGCAGCAGCTGCAGTTTATCATGATTGGCGACATGACAGTCGGTTGTACTACTAGCTTTGCATTACCATGTATGTACTGCACACAGGGATATTGCTCTGCAGGTTGCTGGCTCAGGTTTTAGGGTTCTGCTGCCTGGGGTGTGCATTGTTCTGCTGTTTATACTCCTGCCGATGGATGAAGCTCACTCCGTGGTGTTTGGGAGGAAGATCTGAGTGATCGCACTTGTGATGCACCCGGGAGGGCAGATATCAGGAAGCTATTGCAAGATTTGCGCGGCTGTATTGAACGCCTCCTGCCCTACGAGTATCAGGCGCAGCAGATGGTTTGTTCCCGTTGATTATTGTTGTTTATCAGCGCTGCCCGGCTAAGTGGCAGCATATTGTAGTATAGCGAAGCTGGTACTTATGCAAGGTCTGATTATATCAATCAGCTGCTAAACTTTACAGGAGTACTTGATGATTACTGTTGATGTGCCTCAAATATGATGCGGAGGAGGATGGTACGGATGTGAGATGAGAGTTCATGTTTGGTCTCCTGAGTGCCGGGTTAAAACATTATGTTCGACCTCGTATGCAGGGGTTCTGCTGTCCTCCATATACCATATGGCACAGCCAACTGCTCCAATCAGAGGCCAGAAGGCTGTTCCTATCGGGTCAATCACGCCGGGACAGTCAAAACCGCGGTCTAAACTCACTTTTGCCCTTTCAGTGCCAGCTACAAGTTGAACATACCACTCCAGACCCAGTAGTCAGCCCAATGACAACTTGTTCATACTTGGTTGAACCAGCTAGCATGAGCGACACCGACATCACAACATGTCCACACATGGGATGCCTGCTAGCAACTCAACCTGTCGGGCACAGGTTCTTTAACCAGGCAAGATGAGAAGACAATTTTCCCAGAGGCAGGAAAACCCAAGCAGACTGGAGCCTGCATCGGTGCTGCTGTATCAATACGTATGCCGGGCGGGGCACAGTTGTGTTTACCCGTGTGCGTGGTCCATCCATTGGATCAGTACCAGCACTTCGTCCAACTCTAGCATTCGGGAAAAGCCCCTTCTTATGCATCGATCGACCCTGTTCTTGCATCTTGGCTTTGAACCACAAACCCCACTTTTCTGACCCATCCTTCCATATCTAGGCATCAACCATGGAGCATAGGCAGCAGCCAGCGAGACATCACAATAGAGCTGCCCCATACGAATGGCAAAAGAGGTTGCACAAGCAGGGACACAAGAATCCTAACGCGCCAGCACTATGGTGGCTTGAAATTCGGCATCCAAAGGCCTCTATATGTAAACCAACATGGCTTCCCCCACATTGCTGCATCACTCCTGCTGTCGTGAGTCATATCGTCATCATTGTCATTTTGCAGCATCTCTGATAGACATGTCACCTAAGTTGGAACGCAAACGCCGAAGCCAAGTTCCTGCCTGGTCTTGCGGCAGTGTCAATCACAGGGTCCTAAAAACCCTGGTCACTCGCCCCAACCAGCGATTGCTGATCAAAATGTGGCCAGAAGCGGTCACCGCGGTCAACAGCATTACTTCCTGAAAATTGCACCTCCACAGAACTATGGACAAAGTCCACGTTGATATCCATGAACCATTAGAACCTTGACACGGAACAATGTATAGCTTGGGTAAGCGGTCTAGTCCTTGATGACTGGTTTTGATTGACGAACAGCTGCAGAGAGCTGCCCAGATGTGATGTCTAGTTCGAACCTGCACATGACAGCACGACAGCAGCAGCAGCAGCGTGATAAGCATCAACAACCACAGATGAAATAAAAAACAAACAGCTAAGATGTTGCACCTGGGACACAGAAGGTGAGCATGTGCTACATGTCTGCTATGGAGTTGCCGTTTTGAGGACAATTCCTCACAAATCAACGCTTCGCTTGTTTGACCACACACAGCAGTGCCAGGCACATACAACATCGTGTGCCCTTCACACCTCCAACGGACGAATACAAAACCCTACCTTGGTGCCCTGGGGATAGCCACACAGGCCTTTGAAGGGTTTGTCTGAGCTTCCTCTCCAGGCACGCTTGGCCCCTAACAGCGTATCTGCTTCAGTGCAGACCACCACGGAGAGAGTGCTCTGTAGTACATCCCTTGCCTTCCCTTCACATTCTTTGTTGCCAGTCTATTAGCATCGCCCAACAATACATTCTATGAGCCGGCTTAACGTCATTGCCCCTCTGTACCCTTCCCCCAAAACTCAATAGACCCGGCAGGCAGCACCTGTCTGCAGGAAGCTGGCCCCATTTCATTGGCTCTGGACATCTTCTGGGGCATTTCGGCATTGATGCTGTAGCTGTTAACTGGAAGTCAGAAAAGCTGGACAGTACAACTGAATGCCACTGCAGGTCTGCTAGCAAGGAAACCTTGCATGAAATGCCCCTCTGCTTCAGCAGTCGCTCCGTGTACAACTTCCAAAGATAAGAGATGCAAGACTTGCATCAGCTGCATCTATTGTATATCCTTTCATTGGCTACCACATGATGCGGCGAAAGATTACCAGCCTCTCACTCCCATTGCCAGCTGTCCCCATTACACACTCACCCGTCAGGTAGCACCCGCCTGCATGTCCCATCTGGGAACACAATCTCCTTCACCCCATCTGCATGATGCCCCTCCCGTTGACCAGTGGGGAAATGGAACACCTCCAGCCCCCCTCTATAACTGCTCTGCCATGTAGCTACCTCGGCATAGTAGTAATCCACTCTGCCATCTTGCCACTGCCGTTTGTAGTCTCCATTTCTGAACCTGATGCTGCTGCTGCCGTCTGGATAGTTGGCCTTGGTAGTCCCATTGGTGTAAGTAGTTACGCGTTTTCCGTCTGCGTAGAAGTGCTCCAGCTTACCATCAGGATGCTGCACCTGCCGAGGCTGTGCGTGCGCTTGCGCCTGCCGAGGCTGCTGCTGCCGCTGCTGTTCTATATTTGACTCACCGGACAGCTGCGACATCTGCTGCTGCTGTTGTTGTTGGGCTCGCTGCCCCTGCTGCATAGGTGACCCCCCTCCCCGCCCAGTTGCTGTGTTTTGGTCACCACTCAAGTAGTCATCCATACGTCCAGCGGAGTTGCTAGGCTGATTCCAACCAGGCCCAAAGCTAAAGCCGCCTTCAAAGCTGCTAACATTCCCAGTCTGGCATTGCTGTTTCTGCTGCTGCTTTGGACTCCCGGCCTTTTGTCTTTCACTCACAAGGCCATGTGCTGTCTGCCTAACACCCCCCGCAGGTTCTAGCTGTACTAAAGCAGCAGCAGTTCCCGAGCCTCGCCCTGCTTTCCCATTTGCTCCTGCATTAGCTGCTGCTGCTGCCATTAACCCTCCAGGCAGCTGAGATGCAGAAGCAAGCGACTTCTGTTGCTGCTGCTGCTGCTGCTCCCCGGCATGCCACTGCTTGCTTGTGCTGCTCCATACGTCCCTACCATCCATCTCACGTGCCTCACTGGAAAGGTCAGGTCCCCCACCCCTGCCTGAGGAAGAGGCTGCCCACTGCTCATTACTGCCAGAAGCATAGGCAACCATTGGACCAAGAGGGTCTGTAGAAGCAGCAGCAACAGCATAATTGCCGCCTCCATCAGCCACCCGATTGATGCTGCTGTTGCTGCTGCTCCTCATAACACTAAGCCCACTCTTCTGCAAATGCGAGGAGAAAACCGGGCCCATAGGCGGACTACCACCTCCACTGCCAACGCTGCTGCTGCTCCTTGCAAGGCCCCCATTTTGACCAGCCCCAGGCCCACCCCAAGGACCTCTGTCATCTTTGCTTCGCTGCAGCAGCAGGGGCTTTGGACCATCAGCCGCGCCAAGGCCTTCAACCCCTGGACCCCCCTGAGGCTTAAGAGCAGGTCCTGTCCGAAGCACCACCCCATCACCCACTACATGCCAGCCATCCCTCTTGGCAGGAGACCCTGATGGGCTGCCTGACAAATGCTGCTGCTGCTGCTGGTGGTGGTGGGCTGCCTGCACTCGCTGCAATCCAGGGTGCTGCTGCTGCTGCTTCCCCAAATCGCCTTGCTGCTGCTGCTGATGCTGCCGCTGGAAAGGCTTATCTGGGCTTCTCTGCTGCTGCTGCTGTTGCTGCAAGCTTTGTGGTCCTATCCCAGGCATCTCGTCTCCTGTTTCATCTTCCACCTCCGTTCCATCATAGAGGGCTGAATACAGCTCGGGGTTCAGATCCCCTACTGCTGCAGCTGCTGCAGGTGGCGATCCAGCTGCCACTGCTGCTGGACCTGTCGACGAAGTGCCTATGGCGATGCCAGGGCCTCGGAATGAGGTGCCACCAGCGGGTATGCTAACATCATTACTGGGCCTGCCACTGGCTGCTAGGCAGGATTCACATTGCATGAGGCCAACATCTGTTTGAGACCTGCAAGAATCAGAAGGCACGACATACAGAGTCTTTATGACCTTGCCGCTGTATTACCTTGAGGTAATTGTCCTGATCCGCAGCCAAATGCAAACTTCCACGCACAGGGGTGTAGCTTGCAAGCACAGTAACTACAAAGGGTATGAGATATAGTTTATGATGCACCTGTATTCCTTTGGTATGTATAAGTAAAAACCATGGCAGCAGCCTACGGCGTACTCAGGGGATGCTCAAGCATAACACCAATATGGTTCTATCATGGGAATTGCATGCCCTGTATGCCCCACCCGCAAGAGGTCCCTGACGCTCATGCTGCTTAAAAACCTAGCATCAATAAGATGGAACCTGATGGTAAGTCTGTTTTTGCTGGACAAGTTCTTGCAGTTTGCTGCAAAGGCGTCTCACCCTATTGTGGCTTTGCATGTTGGCGCTTTCCTGCTCCCAGCAGCAAACTCTTGCTGTGCAAGACGCTGGCTTTCATGCCAATGGACCTCTTCAGACAGCTCCATATTCCTGTCCTGAAGCAGCAGCAGATGAGTATGTCACAGCAGCTCATAAGAGTCCTGCCATCCCTCAAATACGGAAATTTACATGCAGTCACACTGAGTATGCTTCACAAGGTTTGCACTCCCCTTGACTCGAGATGTATTCATAGACTTTTGCCCCATTCAGTGAGCTGCACATGTGACAATTTTCAGGGCAAGACAGCCAGGTCTACCAGAAGAGCGGCCAGCTCTGCAGACTTAACCATTTGCTCAACCCCCTCCCGGCTCCCTTCACAACAGCATTGACCACCACATGCCAGGCTGCAAGTGCAATGGTGGATCGATACAATGCGTGGAGCCGCACCAACAGGAGCTGTCCACCCCACTAACCTGCAGCTCCTTGACCTGTGTCCGCAGCCGCTCTAACGTCAACTTATGACGTGCTGCCGCTGCTCTGCCATCTGCCCTCTCCTTCTCCAGCAGCATCTCTAGCGCCTCCACTGCTCTCCGCTCTTTCTTGGTGGGCAGCTTCAGCAGGGCACGACTTTGCTGCTCAAGCACACGCCGCTCCTTCGCAAGGCGCTTCTCCTCGTTGAGCTTCACAGCCTCAATTTGAGCTTGCTCCTCAGCCTGCAAACACAAGCAGCCAGGTGGCAAGGACTACAGGAGTACGCAATTCTATGCTAATGCCACACGCATGTCGCTTCTATCGGTTCCATGTTCCCATGGCCAGCCACTTATAGTAGACATGATGGCAGATCAAGGATACGGAAACGGCAAAAACGTTGGCCACATTCAACACCAGTCAAGGGGCAAGTCTGTGGAGAAGAAAGCAGTACCATGGAGCTTGTTGCACAGATCACACTGAGCTGGGCATCATGTGAGGTAGGGCACGCAAGCGCCACCAGGGATGCTATAAGACAGACCCCTAAAAGCTTCACAGCTAAGCTACTTTCCTCTGTATTACTGAGAGCGGTTTAACTTCATCTAGTAGCCCTTCACCTGGTGCAGTAACAGGCCCTTGACTAGCACTCATGGGGGATGGCTACACAGGAAATTGACGCTGCTCAAACGGTACAAAAGTATGCCATCACATGAGCACAGGGCTTTGACTTGTCAGATTACCTTCTGAGCCTCCCAGGCTCTCCGCTGCTGTTCCAGCTGCAGTGCCGCCTCCTGCAGCTGTGTCCGCATGCGTGCCACTGCTGCCCGTTCCTGCTGCAGCTTGCCTTCAACATGACCCTCTCCATCCTGATCCCCATCTTTTGCATCCCGCTTGCCGCTGCTGCTGCTGGGTGGTGATTGTTTGCTCCCTCTGGCACCACTGGCAAGGCCCCTCCCTGCTGCTGCCCTCCCCCCTGTACCAGGCCTCTGCTTGGAGCTGTGGGCTGCCTGCTGAGCAGCTGCTGTTTGCTTGAAAAGGGATCTGACAAAGGGCTGCTCAAAAGCTGGTGCTGCATCGTCTGCTGCATTGTGTAGCTGCTGGTGGCCTCCGTCGGGGTCCTGCTAGGAACGCAATGAAAACAGCAGTAAGGTAGAGCTTTTGATCAACTGTAGTACAGATAGTCCCTGGTTACCGTTGATGTTTTCCTGCTATCTTGTTGTCACACAGTTGTTGTGCTTGGCAAAAGCACTGCATACCACTACTGGCTATCAAAGCAGATGCCAAGGCTGCTTGTACGCTTTTCCCAAAGCAGTCACAGCACAAACGCCAACAGAAGGGTTCATACATGCAACGGACAGGCATGCAGTGAGAAGCCTAGCTGAAGGCTAACATAGAGCATGCACAATCTCTGCCCAATGTAACCATGTGGAAGTGGCTGGGTCATATGTGCAGCATCAAGCCGCTGATAAGTGCAGGAAAAGGGGTCTAGGGAAGCATACCTGCATATACTGCCACTCCTCTTCAGATGGCTCATGCTGCTCACTCTGATAGGCTCTGGGACTGCACTGGGGCGCCACAGGTTGGTATGTTGGGGCTAAGCCCCAGCCATTAACCTGTGTTCCATTTGCTGGACTTGCAAAGGAGAACTCAGCAGATACCCATTCGCTTGAGTCTCCAAATTCATCTGCCAAGCCTGCTGGGCCCGCCTCTGCAAAGCTGTCATCGTCTAATTGCTTACTGGGCTGCTGCTGCCTCTGCTGCTGTTGGAACTGCCCGTTGTAGGTGCCAGGCACATCTGTGGCAAACTGCTCTTCATTAGCGGCCTGCGAGGGAATTCCCAACACAGTATGACGAAAAAGGAAAACGGCCTGCACAGCGCCCTAAGAGATGTGGATGCGTGGCTGCTCCAGTTTGTTGGTGAATAGCTGGGTGGGTATTTCAGTGAAACCTTACCTTTGCGGAGGAGTGGTCAATCAAAGGTGCCTTTGCTGGAAGCGCCACTCCCTTCAGGATCTCCCTTTCCAACGCTCTGAACTCTTCCAACTCCAGATCCTGTGTTGGATTCATGTCATTTGAGTACGCATCCATGCTTACGAGACGGGCAGGCATGCCATGCTTGAGTCAAAAGGCCAGCTCAAGGGTGACGGCTCCGATTATGTCCCATGCAATGGTGACTCGTAGCTGCAGGCGCTACAGCTGCATGCCATTTATTTACATGCTAGCAGTTCATTGCTGTACACCATGCTCACCTCTTCAGCCTGCTGTTCTTCCCAATGACGTGTCATGGAGCTCTGTAGCGATGGCTCCAGCTTCCAGTCTCCTGGATTTTCTGTGTCCAAAAAGGTACGTCAGGTTCTGTTAGGGTTTCATGGCATGGGTGGCTTTGGGTGTACCTGCTTCAGTGCTTTGGCCCAGCATGAAGGTATCTGCCTGCAGCTCATCGCTGAACCCTGGGCTGAGAGAGCGCTGGGGGCCGTCATCACGAAAAGCTGCCGACTTGCTAAGTGAAGTTCTGCTAGCTCTGGCCTGTTGGTAGATTTCCTGCACGTGCTGGTCTGGAACGGAGACATCGCCAGTGTCTTGAGCTGAGTCTGTTGCGGCCTTCCTTCCAGTCCTGTCCGTGCCACGGTATTTGTACGCGTTAAGCCTCTTCGATACTCCCTCACCCCGCTTTAAGAAAGGCTGCTTAGTCTTTTTAGCTTTCTCCGGAGAGTCACGAGCGTTGTTGAAGCACAAATCCTGAGCGTCAGGATCCATCTCACATCCGCAGGCATACCATTTAGTTACATTGCATGGAGTAGTATGCGATGCTTAGTCTATGCAAAGGTGGCTCGCGAGGGGTACAGGCACGGCAAGCCTTGGCATGACATGTCGCCGACATTTCAAGGCATAGACAACGTGACATTGCTACTCAGCTAGAGATTTTGATGCGGCCGTGCCATACTCACGTTGCCACAAGGACAGCCGATCACATCGTCCGCAAGTGACCAACCTGGGCTGTCACTTTCCTCACTCGAACCGGCAGAAGGCTGGGAATGTTGGAATGTCGTCTCTACGGATAAAACCTACTAGCGGGGCCACTGCGTTCATATGCTTGAACAATTAGCAGCACTATGCTTCTCATCACCACTTTCCTTGACGTACCAGGTCAGGCAACCCCTGCATTCTCCTGCATGGTACTCCTTGCCACTGCTACTTCTTGGAATGCTGAAGAGCTAACTGCTGCTGCTGAGAGCGAAGATGCTGCTGCCACATGCAGCGTATCTGGCGCCTACATCCTGGCTGCGTTCGCAAGTAACCTTCATCTCCTCCGTGCAGCCTGGAAAACACTTTGCAGGCCCATCCATATAGAAATACAAGGGCATATAGGCTACATGGGTGCAAGGACAGAAGCAGTCACATCCCATTCTTAGTACATCACCAACTACCACACACGCCATCACATGTCTCCTCTTGCTAAACCTTGCACAGCTGCTGCTGCTTCTACTGCTCCTTCATCCTCCGGCTCCTGCAACTGCCTAAGCCTCTGCTCAGTCATCTCCAGTGCCCGCCTGGTATCTGCCAGCACCATGGTTGTCTCAACAGCCCTGAACTCTGCATCCCTAGCTGCTTCTGTACACAGCTGTGCCTGGTGCCAGCTTTCATCCGATTTCACTTGTAACCTTGCTGCAGCTTCCTGTGTAGCCGCCAATTCCCCTTGCAGCCTCTGCACCTGCGCCTCCAGCACCACACACTGGGATGCAGCAGCTGCTGCCCCTCTAGCCTCTTCCCGCATGGAGACCATACACTCCTCTAATTTCTGCGAGACCTCCCCAACCAGCTGCATAGCTGCAGCTGCAGCATCCTTAGCTTGCTGTGCTGCTGCCTCCACCTCTTGCAGCTCAACGACGCTCGCCTCCAGCTCCTTTTTCTTGGTAGAAAGACCCTCCCCGAATGTCTCCTTCTGCAAAAGTGCCTCTGCTAGCTGCTGACTGGTGCTCCTCAGCTCTTCTTCAGCCTGGAGAAGAGCCACCCGCAGCTGCCCTGCTTGCTGCTCTACCAACACCTTCTGCTTCTCCAAGCTCTGCAATGCCCTTTCTTTGAGTTTCAAAGCCCGGGTGATTTTGGCATTCTCAGCAGTAGCCGTCTGCAAGTCCTTCTCAAAGGTGCTCCCTGCCAGTCGTGCTGCTTCAAGCTGCTGCAACAGACTGCCCTGCTGAGCTTCAGCAGCTGCTGCAGCTGCATGGCGCACAACCTGGGTTACTTCCTTCTGCTCTTTTCTGCTTTTGCAGAGCCCTGCCACCCCATCAACCAATGCCGCCGTCAGCGCCTCAACCTCTGCTGCTGCTGTACTGCTGCTGATAATAGCAGCATCTGCTGCTAAGCACTGCAGGCTGGCTATCACGTGCTCCAGCAGACCTTGGCTTTTGTAGAGTGCTTCTGCCAACGTACCTTCTACGTCCATAGCAAGGCGCTGCTCCAGGGCTTCGCTGCAAACGGCAAGCTTGCCAACTGCAGTCCGTACCTGAGGGGAGCAGCAAAATGTGACACACGTGTCAGCAGATCAGCTCATATGGGAAAGACAAGGCATGAGCAGTTGTGCGAAGGAAGACAAATGCTGCAAGCTGGAGGAGAGACAATGTTGTCTTTCCATACCTCGTCCCAACGGGCCCTTGAGGATTACCCAGAGGCACCAGCCGCTGAACAATGGGGAGCTGTCCCCACAAAACGTCTGTTCCCAGCTGTCGCTCTCGGAGCCAGAGCAAAGGGAAGGAGCCTACATCTCTTGTGCAGATAAGTGGAAAGATATAATGCATGATCTGTCATCATGATCTTGATAGTGATGCAGCGCTTGCTCTATCTGCCAAGGGAGCAGCACGGTGCAGCTTTTGCAGCACGCTTACCTCCTTGATTGCCCTCTTTTGCTGGTCCCTTTCAAGCGCCACCTTGGACAGCTCCTCCTGTAGCTTCAGCACTGATGCATTAGCTGCCTGCAACTGCTCTTGCCCTGCTTGGCACCTGGCATTCATGCTGGCCAACTGGGTGGCCTGCTGGTCATGTTTGTCTTGCAGCTGAGCCTCACGAGTGTGACAGCTATCCAACTCCAACCTATGGGCCTCACTGATCGCCTGTAGCAGCAGTTCAAAGCAATGCTCTTACTGGAAGCTGCTTGCTTGTGTCCTAGTGATTGTGCAGGCCTGGGACATACTTCTTACACCATCCGAAGCTGTACAGGCCAGTCATGCTTATAGCCGGAAGGAAGATGTATGTGCTATGCCAGCCTGGGAATTAGCAGCTGCTGTCATAGTAGTACCAGGGTACCCCACAGGTGCTTGGGAGGGAAAATTGCAAGCAAAGGCGGAGGATGTTCTGCATTGCTTGAACTCAATGCTAACCAGCACTCCCAGGTAAAAAGGGCGAAGTAAAGTCTTTGACCACATCACATGGGATTCGCACAAGACAGCCCAGTAACCCCCCCTCACCCACCTGGGCCATTCGTGCTGCTGCTGCCCTCTCATTCTGCAAAATTGCCAGCAGGCGCTCACGCTCTGATCTGAGGGCATTGAGTTCTGCTGTCTGCAGTGTATGGGTCTTACTAGCAGCTGCCAGCTCCTGCTGCATGCTGTCCACCCGGCGGTTGGCAACAGTAACTGCATTCTCGAGGCTGCTTTGTTCCCTGGTAGATGGGAAAGGGCATAAATCCTTAGACTATCCGCCCCGCTGTTTAATAGGTGTATACCGGTGTAAACCAGGCGGATGTGGGCAGTGTGATAGTGAGATGGCCTATATGACTGGTATCCTTAGGCAAGCCATTGCATCGGTGATGGACCATTCTGCTCATAGGTTTATTAAAGCACAGTTTTTGGATTTCTTCTCGTGTGATCCACACATCAGAACAGGGTGGATTCCCTGTATGGCTGGTTACTAGAACGATTAGTCCAAGGTCAACAGCAACGAGCTTCTCAGCATGGGACGATAGGGAGCTGTCAGCATAATGTGTCCTCCAGACTTACCTAATTGTCTTGAGGTACTTCCGCTCTGTCTCTTCCAGGGTTCTAATCCAAGCCTTACAACCAATGACGTCTGCCTCGAGCTTCTCCCTCATTCTCTTTTGGTGACCAGCTACTTCCAGGCATCTTGCAGCATTAGCCTCCGCCTGCAGTGAGAGGCATCACTCCTCAGACGCAGCTAGCAAACCATCTTAATACGCTGCTACAGAATGACTGTACAGCACATCCAGATGTAAAGCGTAAAATGTGTAGTGCCCTCCACTGGAGTGGGCCACTGATATACAAGCCACAAATGGCAAGCCTTGCTCAGCAAAGGAGGATGAGCAAGAAGCTTGAGGCAGACACGGTACAGAAGCAAAATCACAGCCCTTAGTCATGGTCCTTCTGTGCCTCAGGCTGCGGCAGTGTACATGGGGCTGCATGCAAGACTTCTGCCACTTTTGCTGCAGCTGGAGCTGCTACAATGAGAAAATGGCGCTGAAAGCTGGCCCATTCACAAAGCACAGTACAGCCAGCGTCACTGTCTGGCATCACTGTCTGACGTGACATCCATTGCTGCCATACTGTTTCGGGCAATAGAGGATGCAAGCAGATTTTGCACCATGACAGCAGACCCTCCTCCTCCTGATTAGTAGTGATACCGCCAGAAGATTTGGCACCCACCCCCTTCTGGACCCCTAGAGTGTGCTTTAAGGACTCTTAGTACAGCTGTGGTACTGTGCTGGTTAAGTTGCCATAATTCGGCAGCTGCTGAGAGCTTATGGTGCTCCTAAGTATGCCCTGGACATTCCACACCAGCATCATATCACACGAGCACTTGACACCCCCATCAAGCACTTAGTATGTGCACATTGCCTCCTCCCATGCCCCAAAAAGGATCACCCCTAAAACCCCAACCCAACCTTCTTGGCCACCCGGCTGAGCTCTCACCTTCTCAGCCTTGTGCACAGCATCTGTGGCAACTCGCTCCAGCTGCTTTGACCCTATGTCCAATTCCAGCAGCTTCTCCTTCTGCCTCCAATACTCCTCCTGTAGTAGCAGGTAGCTCTCCCGCAGCTGGGACAGTTCCTCCATCAGACTTGCCATCCCGGCATCTCCATCACCCCGCCGCCCTCTTGCTGCTGCTAATGGTTGGCCCGCAGTATCACCACCCATACCCGTCTGACAAATGCCTCCTGCTCCTGCTGGCACTGCTGCATGATCCAATTGGCTCTGTTCTTGAGGTGCCCCACCAGTTTGCTGCAGCCCATCCCGTGCATTAGTAGCATTTTCAGGACAATCAGAGCCGCTGCAAGGACTGCTACTGTGGTTGATGGTGGCGGTGTCAACTCTGCTGCTGCCTGATACGGAGGCTGCTGGTCCTGCTGCTGCTGCTGCTGCAACCCCTTCAGGAGCAAGTGTTGCGGAAAGAGCTGCAGCAGAAGTCTGTGCTGCTTGCACTTCTTCAGCCTGAAGCTCCCTCACAGGAGTACCACCAAGACCCTTCACCTGCGAGTCAGAAGGAGGCATTACTGGTCAATGATGTATGATGCATATGTATTGATAACTGCACGCAACAAGCAGAAGGTCATCATAGCACAAGTAGCCTACTTAAGATATTGCTGAGATGAGCAACATTCTGGCCAGAATGCTCTAGAAAGGCAGTGGCAGCGCAGCAAGCTGGCTTCACAAGACGCATGAGCGAATGGCTACTCCAGTCTAGTAGGCGAAACAAGCGACGTTGGGTCACAAAAAAGGATTGCACCAATCCAGGAGGCCCCTGATGAAGTGCCTGTCCAAAAAAGCCAATGACAGGCAAAAGCACTGAAAGCCTACCTGCTCAAAGAGAAGTACAGCCACCTGCTGTGCTTCTCTAAGCCGCTTCATTAGGGGCCAGTAGCTACCTACGAGCTCCCATCGCCTCTGGGCTTGCCGCTCCTTGTCTGCCTCCAGGTCTGCAATGCGCATTTGGCACCTCTCTAACTGAGCTCGCCACCCATGTGCACGCTGGACAAGCTGCTTTGCCGTCACAACCTCATCTTCCATGGCTATGAGCCTAGGCAAATTGCAAAAATCCGGTAGACAGAAATCAACCTCCAGCATAAGAGAACTTAAGGAAACCAATCTCAGCTAGTTCATTCGTGGGCTGGCAATCCATGTGCACATTGGACCAGCTGCCTTGCTCAGCCATTTAAGACTTCAATGCTTTGAACCCACCAGACGCACAGGAGGCAGTAGTTGTAACACCTTTAACATAACAGTGAAATGAACAACAGATCACACAGCTTTGAAGTATGCTCTGATGATACCTTCTCGAAAAGAAAGACTGCCAATTGGTAGGCAAAGAGCGATGATCCCGACATGACAGGGTATAGGCAGTAGTTGTGGGCAAGAAATATGCTTCTGACTCCGCCTGGAGTCAGCCAGCAGTAGTGCTTACTTTTCTTGAAGCTGCTCTTTCCCTGCTTCTGCTGCTGCTTTGTCTGCTCGCAAGGCTGCAAAATCTGCATGTAGCAGTTGGTAGCTGCGTGTTGCATCTGCCAGCTTGCGTTCAGCATCCTGCTGCTTCAGCTGCTCCTCCTTCATTTGGCCCTCACGCAAACTGAGCAGGAACAAACAAGGAAAGTATGTAGTTAATTGGATGAGGGGATCAGCCTGCGGCTTGCAGCGGGCTCAGCACCCTCTCAGTGTCAAGAAGGTTGAAGTCCTCCTGCTGATATCCATAAAAAATCCTTCTTCCAAGTTGAGCAATTCCCTGAGCAGCGGTGGCTGTCACATGCCGGCAGCAGCATCAACACAGCAATAATGGTACACCTGAAACGCTGCAGGCAATAAGAGCTTGCCCATGCATCTCATTTGCATCTTTTCTGGAGCAAGCAGAAAACTGCATGTTGCAGAAGACCAGTGAAGGTAGTCATTGTGTACATTACCAGGATCACGAGCCGTTCACTTGAATTATCAGCATAGCACCTCTCCAGCTTCACCTGATCTTTGCTGCTCCTTGCTGCAGCTCCTCATTCAGCCCCCACAGCTTCACCTCCAGTTCTTTATGTGCACCCTCCCAGCTCCTAAGCAAGCTGTCCTTGGCAGAAATGGCTGCTCTGGCCTCCAGAAGGTCTTTCATCTGGGTGGCCCCCTGCTGCTCAGCAAGCATCAGCCGCGCTGCTGCTCCCTCAAGCTGCACCTGCAGCTGCTTGTTACGCGTGTTTGTGCTGACGATGCGCAGACTGATCTCATGGTTAGCAGCATTGAGCATGGTGACCTCGCCTGGACAATAAAATAGGAGGAAGGGTTCAGCTCTTGGCGAGGCGATGTCATCACCTACCTAAGCCTGGGGAAGCAAGATGTGTTCAGGCTTACACTAGTGTAGAGAGCCACAGGGAAACTTCTCATCCCCGATCTTTCCTATCACAGCAACGTACAGCAAGCGTTAGAACGGCAAGGGCTGAGGCTCTTATCCAAGCTCCCGTCCTCTCCTAGCTGCCACAGAGCGTAAGCTGGAGGGGTTTACAAACCCAGCCCTCAGGTTGATAGCCCCTTAATCAGACTGAGATAAATGAGTGGTGCAAGGGGAACACTTGGGTTGTGTGAAGTGCATGGGGGAAGATTGTTGCAGTGACTGATGCTGCATGTGGACTCTAAAGCATATGCTTGATGAAGTTCACCATGCTGAAAATCGAATACGTATTAAAGATGTCCATCTGCATTGGCATGTGCAGGTCCTGATAGTCGTGCAAAATTTGCAAAGATGCAGATGAGAATGGGGCCAGGATGCTGGCATGGGACCCCAAAGAGGAGAGAAGGTTGTAAGGTCTGGCTCAACGCACAGTCCCAGCGTACCTTCCAGTGCATCTGCTTTGCTTTTCAGAGAGCGCCAAGCAAGCATGTGATCCAAGTTGGCCTTGACGAACTCATCACAGCGCTGCGTCATTGTAGCGTTCTGCTGCCTGAGGGCGTCCAGCTCGTCCTGACAGTCCACCAGGGCCTGGTAAGTGGCTTGCAACTCGTCTACGGCAGCAAGCACCCCACTCTGGAAATGAGCCTGCACGGGGCAAAACATACAAAGCATGTGAGGATGCTGGGTGACAGAAGGAGACAGCCACCAAGGGAACACATTCTCAATGGATCACACTCTGTGCCCATCCGCACCACCACTACCAGGACAGCTGCAGTTGGTATTTTGACAATGAGAGGCCACGCCTGTACAGCTGGCTGCAAGGATGCACGAAGCCTGATGTGTTAGGCGGCCGGAAACACATGAATAATGTTGTCATCCTGATAGGAAGCACATTGATGGCAGCTCTTATCATACAGAGATACCTTATTGTGCAGTAGCATGTCTGTTCATGCCTGCAAGTGCTTCCACTTTACGTAGCAGCCACAGTGACCTGATGGTGTGTTGGAAAACATAGGCTTACCATGCATGTCTGATTCTATGGCGATCTCCAAACTAGTGTTCTTAGTTTGATAGGGCAGCCCCCATATACCTGTACAGCATCGTCCCAAAGATCTGCAAATGCACGCCACACGCCCACCAGCAGCTGCTCCTTATGTTTGGCTGCTGCTACTGCTTGCAGCATCTGTGCCTGAAAGCCGTGACTGTGCTCGTGTAGCAAACCATACAGTTGCAAACACTGCTGCTCTGTGAGCCCGTGCCTGTGGCAGGCCAAAAGATTAATGCTATCATTCAGGGCAACATAGTAATCAAGTCACTGGTATTGGCTGCCACAATGAGAGGGCCTGACAGCCTCATTCTAATCCTTACAGACAGACGAGTGGGCATATCTAAACGACGATGATACCAAGCATTATACTAGTCATTTCATGTGGAAAAGCAAGATGCATAGGTGAGTTGTCTGGCTTGCGGTATTGCTTAAGGGGCAACAGCCATGGCCTTGCGCTCGCCAGCTTCAACCTGAAGGCTCTGCAATTCCATACTCAAGCTACATCTGTAGGAAATTGCGCTGCCTCCTAAGGCTCACAAAGACGAACCTGTGATGCAGAGTCTCGGGTCCGAGGGGTCCCAGTAGCACCCGCTGCTGAAACACTGGACTGACATCCTGTATGGGCTGCAGGTGCCATTCCCCTACACCAGAAGCCAGGACCTTGCGGACTGCTGACACCAGATCCTGCAAGGACAAAGGGACAAAGGCGGGGTGAGTGGCAGCGGAGGTTATAGAAGTATATGTGTATGAGTATAATGTGAATGCCGAAGGGTCCCTCCAACCGTAGGAAAGAGGGCCGTAGGTCACTTTTCCACCTTTTATGTCTTCATCTGCCCTGGCAGCACAGCCCTGGAGTATGTTATGAATTGCACTCAAGGTATGGCATGCTACTCAAACACCACCTGCTTCTCTATGAGACCATTAAGGAAGACTGTCTTCACTGCTCCTGCTATGAGTTGCTGAATGCTCAATGTCATTGCAAGGTAGCCAAGCCGTCCTTGTCGCTGCATCCTTACAGTTGCTTGACCCTGCGAGGTGTTTGCACATACCATGGGGTACATTTGGCATGAACACTGCTTTGTCATCTCACGTCTCTGATCCTACCACCTCACCTGGGACGCCATACCAGGGCCTGTGGTGGCTGCAAGTCGCAAGGCAGCGCTATCTGCCTCAGCAGAAGCATTCCATGGGTGCTTTACCAGCTCTCCAAGCGCTGCTGTTGTGGCTGCAGCTGCTGAGGCAACTGTGGGAAGCATATGTGACTGCTGCAGTGGACCATGGGGCTGCCCATGCTGGCCCTTCTGAGCCTGCTTACAGGGGGAAAAAGTTCGAGCTTGCTTTCTGCATGCTAGCAAGAATGCATCCAGGTCTTACCATGGTATCTGGCGCAGAAAGGACATCTTTAAAACCCAACAGCTCCTGCTCATTAATAGCTCTGCTTTTGGCTTTGCTTCCATGTGAAGGGGACTGCCGCCCCGGTTCCATATGCTGGCTAAGGTCGTAAGGATGTCTCTACAGGTGCGGATGGCTGACTAGGAAGCTCCTGGCGCGGATTGTGGCGATCACTGGTGGGCCCGTGCTGACGTATGGTGAGTCTCCAATTGTGGTTGGATCACAGCGCAGAAACACCTCTGCTGATGCCATGTGAAGTGTGACAAAAAAGCGAGGTAGTACGGCAGAAAATGCAACATCTGTATCCTTTCCCTACACTTCTCAGCAACGTCTTCTACCTCGTATTGAGTTTTTGCCCGAGGTGTAAATTGCAGCATGCAGTCGCTGCCTGGCTATGATGATCCTTATCAACATATCAATGAAGAGCCCTTACAGAGGTGACGGTGTTGTTCCTTAGTTTGACCGCAAGTCATATCGTTTCGGGCTTCGCGGGGGTCACTACGGGCTGTCACTAGTGCATTCATGTTCCAGGTACTCATGCAGGTGCTCATGCAAGCTCTTCCGCCGATAAGTCGCCTAAATGGCCGCACAGGACCCCCGAGACACCTACCGCTGTGAACTCTGGGCCTTCAGGATAGATAGGTTCCCCATGTGTTGATGTGCTCTGCAGCCTCAGCTAGCAGGTATCATGACTTTCATTTCCATTGCCTCTAGGGCCTCTTTGTGAGGAGACAGTCTTGTAAGCAAGTAGAGTGCAGAATGGCTAGCGATCTGCTCATGAAGCATATAGCACCTGGGCTGGGAACCTTGATCGCCTGGATGCTCTTCACAAGTCCCTTACAGGCAGTGCTAAATGTTAGAAGGCAAAAGGCACTTGGGGTGTGTGTTCAGTATGTATGCCCTTAAGGCTCGCCAAGTCTTGGGAAAGCAGCTCACCTGCTCTTTACCCTTCCACACGTTGACAGAGCCTGAACCCCCTGCCATTTGTGGCCATGTGGGCGAATTGCGTCGCTTGGCTCGTTTATGCCTACATAACCAAAGACTACTACGTTCTTGCTTCAAATGAACCTGGAGTGATAATAGCTACCTTCTTAGTGCTGTCGTCTTACGGCTATGCAGAAGAAAAGGTAACCTGAGCAAGGCTTGCACTTCTTCACAGGTCCCAATGGCATGATGGGCTTGAGCATCCTTCGGTTTGCCACAGGTCAAAAACTTCATGCTCTTAGCAACATTGGGTTTCAGTCTGTTTCTATCAGTCACAGGAGCAGTCATCAGCTTTGGCAGTTACTCACAGAAAGAGGTCGCAACTATATGGTGAGGATAAAAACACAGAACAAACAATGTGCAAGCCCGTTTGCTTTGCAACCAACTCCTTGCCATGCTCTCCCAACCAGGGATGGTACTCTGGCAATGCTCTTTTGGAGACTCCTTTATATGATACTTGCAAACATTTGCACCACCCAGGGAAAATGGTGGCTCTTTTTCACAAGAATCTTAGTCCATGCATTGTATGTACCTTTAGCTCTCCAAAATGACTACCAACTGCATATACTTTTATTTTTTGCAGGGGAAGTGCCACAGTGTGCATCCTCCTGATTTTCTATTCTGCACCCCTCAGCGTGCTAGCTGAAGTGCTGCGGACGAGAAGCTCTGCAGCTTTGTACCTACCATTGGCAATCATGACCATTGTCAATGGAAGCCTTTGGGCAGGTTATGGATTGGTGAGCATAAGTGTTGGCGCGCGCATGCTGTGGTATTGTACAGACCACTTTATGCTACAGATACTATAACTGCACTACTCCAAGTATGTGCCTCAATGGTAGACGGAAACAAGTCGGAAGATGTAAGCAGCCGTATGCTTGGTGTAGACATAGTGAGCAGTCGCTGCAGTGGCGGCCGCACAGCAAGCCGCAGCTGATCGTTAGTTACACGCAGTGGAGCAGCAGCAGCCCACATATTGCTGATCCACAGGGTCCGAGACCACCACAGACATACCTCACATGCCAGAGGTGCCAGCCGCAGAGGTATCGTAGTTGAGCTAGGGGAATGCAGTAAGGCAGCTGCAGCAGGTTTCTGCAAATGAAGTACCTGTAATGGTATGAGTGTTGCCACTAGCAGATGCAGCAGGACAGCAGGACTAGGAAGTGTGCAGATGCTGCACTCTATTGTTTCAAAGGATCTATATGGGGATCTGTAGTGATGTTGAATTGCTGTCTGCTCTAGGAGCCGAGTGCTATGTTTGCTGTAGACTGGGTTTTCATTGCTGTCCGCTGTTTGTACCGGTTGCATGCTGAATGATGGGGCCACAGAGAGAACTCAACAAAGCATGCAGACTTTGAGGTTTTGCTTGATCTCTTTCCTGCATGATGCATATGAGCTAAGGCTGACATTTCTACCTTGAGCATGTTTATTTGTACGCTGCAGGCTGTACCAGATGCCTTCATTTGGGCTCCCAACCTTGTTGGAGCTTTCTTTGGCTGCATACAAGTGGGCCTATGTGTTGTATTCCCAAATAAAGACAGCAGGTAACATCTGGCTATTGTTACAGTAGTGTCTGCATGTGATGTCTGCCTGTGTTCATGATGGTTGCAGCTGTCTGAGTAGCATGCAGGGTCCATTAGGTGCGATGTCCTGGAGGACATGCATTGCTGTGGTCACCTCAGCTATAGTAAGGAAATGTTCCACTTGGAGTGCGATGCCTGTTCCAGGAATATGCACATTGTCCTGCACAGACGTGGGTTAAGAATTTGTTCATGGCACATTTTGGCGGTGACATGGCACATAAGCTTCAGACCATACATCTTACCTCCCCAAGTTACTCATTGGCAGTATCTGTACTTGTGCCTGCTGGCAACGCAAACAAGCTATCCGATAGTGTCAAGCATGGTTGGTTATGCCTGCATAGGCAACATGGCTCCCCTGTTTTTTCCTGTTTGAATGGCTGCTCATGCATGCAGGTTTGACAAATTGGATACCTCAGAGGAGCCGGAGCTGGATTTGAGAGGATCGCATGATGTCTAAAGGTAAAGGCCACTGCAGTCGCTTCGCATTGGAAAGCATTCCTTTTATCCCGCAAATATCCCTCTGCTTTGGCAGGTTCCGCTTACATCACACAGAGAACTGATCCTGGGTGCCCACAAGGGACTTGCATCTTAATTGCAGGCAGCTGCAAATTTGGATGTATAGGACTGCAGGATCTGAGGTCCCTTAGGCTCTGTTTATGCAACCCATCAGGATGTTTGTTTGTTTTAATGCTGATTATTCTAGCTTGGGTGAGTGCCCGGGTAACAGGTGGGAAGGGGATTTTGTCTGTAGTTTGTGATTTTGGGTGTTGGCGGAGACACGTTGAGGCCCTAGCAACTGTTGTAAAGCATGGCAGTATGCATAGTGCTAAAAGATGTCTGCTCACAGCGACAGAGCATTATTCGGTCGGTTGTAATGGCTCTGTGTGATGCAAGGGCCTGATGGATGGAAACGGTGCACACCCTGCAAGCTGACTTCATTGGTTGGGGCTCTGACCACTAGCAGGGACGCATGCTGCGCGGGAACGTTGCAAGTTGTTCTGCTGCAAGTTTGTTCGCATCCCGAAGCCCACGCTGAATGACCCCACCAATCCCTCCCTTTCTGCTTCTCAAAGCTGCTGGGCCAGCCTCTCACACACATTCTTTTGACACCCCTGTCATCCCCTGCTCCCCCTGTGCAGACTGGCCCTATGCCCTGGCATCTGCACACAGCAAGCCTCACCATCCTGGTGCTCTGCCACTCCTCCAGCCAGACCACATCGGCTTGCCTACCAAAGCCAAGTGCCTTTTGCTGTCCTGCCCTCATGCACCCCATGGGCTCAACGGGACCCCTGCCAGTGGTTATGTTTGTCTGGATTTCAATCCTACAGTTCAGTGCTGGCAAATCATGTTGTCTGGTTTAGGGTCTAGTTCATGCTAAGCCCTCATTGCAAGGCGCAGGTTACGGCAGATATAAGATATGGCAATGGTGTCTGCCTCTTGTTTCTGGGGTGTTCCGCTGGGCAGACTGCATGCATCCACTTGGTACTGCTGGTGTTGGCTGCATCCCCAATGCAGTATTGGCTGTGGGTAGTGCACTGTCATGGGACTCTGTGTTGTGCGTGGTATGCATCATGCAACCGGAGTGATGTAGATTTTGTGCTGCTGCAGTCACTTACCTATTGTGCCTGGACTCCCGTGTCCCAGGCTCTTAGGTAGCCACAGCACAGCTCAGCTTCATAAGCAGGGTTAGGTGCTTGCAGGAAGGTATACTATTACTAGGTATACCAGTGCACCAACAATTACATAAGAAGGCAATGGACAAAGTCAATTTCCTCCCAGAGCTCTTTACATAGTGGCGCTGTGTATTGAGTCATCTTGTTGTCATGGTTGCGGATATCTTGTTTTGAAGATGTGAGGTGCGTGATAGGCAGTGGACAAGGGGCTTGTCTCTAAGCTATTGGATCACTCTGTTGGCTTCTTTGATGAGGGGTTGGTTGAGGTCACCTAGATGGCTAGTACCATTTAATGGGTCTGCTGCTTGCGTGGTCTGGAAGCATTTGTCTTTGAAGACACCACCGGTGATGTGCCTGGTCGGTTCGGCCCTAGCAACCCTCTCAAGGGGGCCATACCTTCTATGTTTTTTTGTTTGTTTATCACTACCTAGGGAGGTTGCTGCTGTGAATGTGCATACCCTGTTTGCGGAGTGCATATCAATTGGAGCGGCACATGCAGCCATAAAAGTGGTGTTGCGTGTATTTGAAGGGAGTTGTGGGGCTTGGTGCTTTTAGGTACGCCTCGAGTCCAGTTTGGGGGTCTCCAAGAGAGTGTGGGCAGAGATCCAAAGACATGGGCGCCTCTCTTGAGGGCCATCTCCAGCTATGTCACAGCGTAGCGATAAAGCCTGTGTTAGTACTGGTCGACAGCGACTGCCTGGTGGGAGACTGGAAGCATCCACGTTGACGCGATCCATTAGCCATCATGTTCTGGCGGTTTCCAATCCCAATTGGAATAAATACAGCCCACGAAGCCCCACACACTAGCCTGGTGACCCAGCAATCTGGCATTTTCACGACTTTCCTCCAGCTTGTAGGTCCCAGGAACTGCACAAGAGTCTTTGTTGGGGACTGTTAAGGCTTCGCAAAGCGGTCCGGATTTCATGCGCTTCCCCTGCTTCCATCGGCACCGCGAGTCTCCATGAGTCTTGGTTTGCATCGGACTTGCGTTTGTCAAGCTCTCGGATCCTTGCAAGATTTCTCTTTGCGACATAACCAATAGGTCTATAGGAAAGACTCCTAGCCTATAAGGAGCGGCGGAAGCGCCTTTAACAGGCCTCACCAGCGTTTGCGCAGAATCCCCGTATTTTCCGCATTTTGTTCCAATTGGGATTGGAAACCGCCATCACTCACCCGGTCGGCACCGGTGTCACTGCATGCAGGTTACATGCTTCTTCAGGACTTCTTCAAAGGGCCCTTCAGCGACACGTTCTGTACGAGGATGTATGTGCTTTGCCTTGGGATCCACAGTGCCATTGCTTTGGCATGGCCTGTCCAGCAATCCTGTTGTCCTTTGGCTTGTTATCAAATTTATATGGTCTGCGCCGGTGCCAACACTTCATAGAAAGACGGACCCTTACTGTTGTCTCTCATAATTAGCAGGCAGATTCCGCGTGCATAAGTGGACACCAGCGTCCAGCAGAAGGAGTCGTATAGGACAGTCTGGCTACGGTTGTCACCCCGGTTGTTCATCGCGAGCTGTGCCTCTTTGCAACAGTTCCAGGACAAGGCCCCCAGGAGCATCTCCCGTGTTGACAGCAAAACTTGGCGGGATTAACAAGGTATATGTTATGCTGATCACGCAAGACGAGGTCTCATTGTGCACTGTCACGTAAGGTGTCACCAGTGCACGCACCCACTCGGGTTTGCATGAAGAGCTCTCATTGATGTGGCGTGCTTGTACTAGACCAACTGGCTAAGGTGTGCTCCCGTTTTCCTGTGTGTTCTAGAATTCAGGCACATTACTGAACCTCTTCAGGCACAACCTCCCGCGCGAGGCCCTGGCTGACTCGCAATGAGCCTCAGCTTCGGCAAGGCTCTTTGGTTGACCCTAGTAGTAGCTTTAGTGCCCTTGCTTTGCTTCGGAAGTGCAGCTGGCGCGCAGACAGCAGACAGCTCGTTGGACGTCGACACAGCGTCTTTAGCATC
Organism: Pseudopediastrum boryanum; assembly: GCA_963556185.1. Taxonomy (NCBI): domain Eukaryota; kingdom Viridiplantae; phylum Chlorophyta; class Chlorophyceae; order Sphaeropleales; family Hydrodictyaceae; genus Pseudopediastrum; species Pseudopediastrum boryanum. The sequence goes on along the minus strand of OY744497.1, from coordinate 6,102,778 downwards.
CCCGTCAACGACCCGTTGCAGCACACAGATTCCAGGATGCATTCGCTGCCGGTCTTGGCGCGGGCGCAATGTGTGTCTTGGATGCGACGGTGGAGCTGGCTATAGGCTCATCAGCAGGACCATGACCTGCGGTAAGCACAGTTGGGTTGATTCACTGCCCTTCCCGCTTGCACATCTCCCACCAGAGCACCATGTTGGCTTGTGAGCCCAAGAATACTGTGTATTAGGTCCCGTTGCTGAGAAAAGGCACTGCATTCTCCCTCTGAAAGCAACATCTCCCAAGAGTGTATACCGATAGCACATTCCCCGCCTTCGTCATCTATTCAGAATTAACACACTTCACCTACAGGAAAGGTTGGTTTTAACCAGCCTCTCTGGGTGTTATCAAGGTGTTTCTTCCTGCAAAAGCCATGATAATAGCCTAGCTAAAGCCGATTCCACTTCCACTTACAGGTTGCCGGACAGGTTATGGAAGCTATATCTCTCGTTCAGCCAGCAAATCAGTCTGGAACCAGTTCGGAACTCGAGGTACCAGCATTCCTAGAACGTGCCCCAGAGCCAATGCAGTTCTCACAGACTTACTCAGTCCAACCGCCAGCACCACCGCAGCAGCAGCAGCAGAGGACAGGGTGACGGTACCACTACCAGCCGATATCCTGGAAGCTCTAGCCGCAGCAGACAAAGAGGAGCAGCAGCTGCAGCAACACCAGGGGTACAATGCACCACTTGAAGCTGAAGAGACAGGGTTAAGTCTAGGTCGCAAGCTGGCCCAAATCAAACCCTTTGCAGGAAGTTGCAGCTGCTGGAGATGCCCTAACGGCACCCAGAACAAAGCCACAACGAGATCAATTCAAAATGCAGTGTGCATGCAAGCGACAGCTGGGGTTGTGAGGACGTACCAAGCTGCGCAGCTTGTGTTCATTGCGCCTGGGGGCTGCCTGCCAGAAGGAGAAGAGGCAGTGCAGGCAGCAGTGAGAAATTACTTGGTGGATCAGAGGGCCTCAGTGAGCGGCACTACAACAACATGCATAGAAGATGCCGGGACGCCTGAGGCAGCTGCAGCTGCTATTGATCCTCAAGCTAGAGCTGCTGCTGTTGGGGTAAGTGACTTGGAACCTGCCACTAGTCTTGAGTATAATGCGACTAAGTAGGGCCAGGCCAAAGAGGTGGACATTTCCAATCTCAGATAATGAAGAAATGATGCGTAGTGTTGCATTAGTTATGATGACCTACAGCAGCTGTTCCCATGGCTTAGCAGGTTCAGAAAACTGAATTTGTGGCTTATGCTTTTATTCTATCCGTCTTGGGACATAGTAGGAGCTCTGTTGCTACCTATGTTGTCAAATCCTGCTCCAAGAAATGGTGTCCTTGGCAAAAGTGTGAGGCAGAGACAGGATGGTGTATTCCAATGGCTGGTAACGTCTTACCAACAGACATCAGCAGTACGTGTGGAGTGATGCGGGTGGTGCTTAAAGAGTGGGTCCCATGCAACAGGCTGATCTCCATTATGTTGGAAACAAGCAGCTTTTCATGATTGGAAGGGGCCAACTGAAGTGATTGCATCACTGCTTGCAAGAACGTTGTAGCTCAACTGCAACTGCTGTTCCCACCTCAGCGATGCTGACCTACACTGTGTCCTTGTGCCTTTGTGTGCAGGATGGCATATATGGTGTGGATGTGCGCTTCTTTGGTTTTGCTGGAACCAACAATGCCCTCGTCACAAACACCTCAGCTGATGCTTGTGGCTTATCCCCAGATCTATGCAACGGCGAAATATTCAGCAGCCTCAATGGCAGTGGCACAGTAGTGTCTCCTAACACCCCCACACCCGCAGTGCCCCCCTCACCCCCCTCCCCACCCCCTGAACCCCCCCAACCCGATTTACCACCACCTTCGCCACCCCCTCCCTTTGGCAGCCCAGCACCCCCCACAACCCCCACAGGCCCTCAAGACAGCCCACCCCCACCCCCTCCTGTTACCACGCCACCCCCTTTCCCAGGCCCAGGCCCCTCACCCCCTCCACATAGCCCCCCTCCCCCTCCAGCTCCTCCTTCGCCACCGTCTCCCCCACCTATCTCTCCTCCACCGCCCTCCCCACCAACACCTCCATCTCCTCCCCCTACCCCTACTCCCACGCCTCCACCCCCGTACCCTCCGTCTCCTCCCCCTCCCCCTACCCCCACGCCTCGACCCCCGTACCCTCCATCTCCTCCCTCACCACCTCCCTCGTCTCCTGAGCCCCCTCCTCCCCCCTTCTCTGACCCACCTCCACCTTCCCCACCATCCCCACCAGCCGGACCTCCTCCTCCTCCCCCACCTACACCACCTTCACCTCCTAAACCCCCAAGCCCGCCCCCAGTGAAGTCTCCACCTCCTTCGCCACCTAGGCCACCGAGCCCACCCCCAGTAAAATCTCCTCCCCCACCTCCTCCTTCACCACCCAAGCCTCCCAGCCCGCCCCCAGTAAAGTCTCCTCCCCCTTCTCCTCCGCCAAGCCCACCCTCCCCACCTCCCCGACCCCCACCACCCGCATCCAACTCTACCTCCCCACCACCCCCCATTAATTCTACCTCCCCACCCCCACCCTCATCCTCTCCACCACCCCCAGCCAACTTGACCTCCCCACCCCCAGCCAGCTTGACCTCCCCGCCTCCTCCCTTCCCCACCCCACCACCCCCATCTAACTCTACCTCCCCGCCTCCTCCCTCCCCCACCCCACCACCCCCCTCGAACTCTACATCCCCTCCTCCTCCCTCCCCCACCCCACCACCCCCATCTAACTCTACCTCCCCGCCTCCTCCCTCCCCCACCCCACCACCCCCATCTAACTCTACCTCCCCACCGCCGCCCTTCCCACCACCGCCGGTCTAACGCTACCTCCCCAACCCCACCCTCCGAACCCCACCAACCCCATCCAACTCTACCTCCCCTCTTCCTCCCTCCCCCACCCCACCATCCCCGTCTACTCTACCTCCCCTCCTCCTCCCTCCCCCACCCCACCCCCCCCATTTAACTCTACCTCCCCGCCTCCTCCCTCCCCCACCCCACCACCCCCATCTAACTCTTCCTCCCCACCGCCGCCCTTCCCACCACCGACGGTCTAACTCTACCTCCCCAACCCCACCCTCCCCAACCCCACCACCCCCATCCAACTCTAGCTCCCCACCTCCTCCCTACTCCCACCCCACCCTCGCCCTGTTTATGTCCACCACCACCCTCTCCCGGTCCTCCATTATTAGCCCACTAATCCAGAAATCCCAAAACCCCACCGCTTCATCCACCAGCACCACCCCTTGCCTTACCTTCTTTGGCGCTGGTGTCCTCTGACAACTTCAAAGTCAAATTCTAAATCAAGATGACAGGTGAACGATGAACCTGGCAGCAGTTGCTATATATGCTATGGGGGTTGTCAATGCATGGTGACACGTCTTACTCTTGGCTGCTTCAGTTATGAGGCACAGGTTGACATAATATGGTCTTGCTAAAGTTTTGAGAAATGATATCTCTTTTGCACAAGGTGCTGTTCGTTTGTACTCGCATTCCAAGAATGTACTGCATGTGCATATCCTCTGAATGGGGTCATTGGAATCTTGTGCTTCCCAGTACGTATCGCCCTCTGCATCAAAATGCTCTTCCTGAGCTCCCTTGGAGACGTGCTTTGGCTGTGCATTGGTGGGTGCTGTTGAGTCAACGTTATGTTTTGGTAGTAGCCTGATGGGTTCAGACACTTTGCATGCATCCAACCAACTGACTGTTTCAGATGCAATTAAAGGTAGGGTGAGGTGGGGAATTGTACCCTGCCCTTGGTATCATCAATTCAAGCAACATGCAATGTGTGCTTCTTTTGCCACAATGTTGTGCTATTGATAGAGGGGATGACAGAGTGTGGGTTCCATACAAGCTGGTATGCAGGGGGGTTGTGGAGCTCCATGCCAGCAGGTTTCATCAAGGCATGACAAGCACTGGAAGATATGAAAGGCCTAGCTTAGCACACCATCATGCAGAGCAATCAGTTTATGGTCTTTGGTGGGTTGCCATATATGTTGGGGGACATTTACCTTGCTACAGGGTGTGATCATTCAAAGAGGCCTGCTTGACAATCAGCAAGGTTGGCTGCTTAAGGGGCAGGTGGATATTGTGGTCTTTGGTTTCAGAGGGCATGTTAGAGGGAAGGGTGCCTACTGAAGGACCATGCATCCTTGAGTGTGGCATACGAACCCAATTGGTATAGGGTTCTGTTGCTTGTGTGGTCCCACTGAAGGAGCAGGAAGCTATGTGTTGCATCTTAAAGCAGGTGACTTTGGTGACTCCTGCTGGTGTGAATCCCGCAGTGACAAGTGACAAGTGACGACATTGGTTGACTTGCACTCTGTTTTGACGACAGCCATTCCTCAGAGGCCCACTATCATTGTAGAGTCTCACCTAGTTCAAGGCATGGTTTTAGTGCCATGCAATTTCTGCTGCCGGTACAGATGCACATATTTGACTGAGTGGTCCAGCCATGAACGGCCCATTCCTCAGAGGCCCACTTTCATTGATAGTTTCACCTAGTTCAAAGCATGGGCAGATGGCAACACGGCTGTGAGACGACATGCTGCTGCTTTGAAGAGCCCGGGTGTATTCATTACGTGCATGTTAGCAAATGTATGGTTGATTGAAGGCAGCAGCATTGTTGCAGATGCGGCTCCTTGGTTGTGTGCGTGGTTAGTGCGTATATCCTCTTTTCTCCTTTTGTGTTATGTTTTGTGCTGTTCTTTTATCTGCGGTCTGTGACTACAGGTACTGAGGGCATGTTGATATGTTTTGTGTTCTGCTGTCTGTGACTAGTGCTGAGGTGATGCCCTCCTCAAAGTGAGCCCCAAAGCCATTCTTCTTTCGATCGTGAATTCTTACATCAAGTGCATGGGATTACGCGTTTCGGCCTGTTGGCCATCATCAGATCCACTTGAGCACATGCAACGAAAACACATATATACACGAAAGAATGAATGGCCACAAACAGAATGAACAAAACGTGTCACCACAGTCACTGGGTGTCTGGGGTTTAGGGTTTAGGTTTTCATTTTTGGGTGCGTGCCCCGGATGGAAAATGTCCTCCACACTTTGAGGAGGGCATCACCTCAGCACTAGTCACAGACAGCAGAACACAAAACATATCAACATGCCCTCAGTACCTGTAGTCACAGACCTCAGATAAAAAAAGCTTGAATGCAGGAATATGGGTTATATGAGGTAACAGCAGAACCAAAGTTCTGGTTGGAGCTGCAAGCGGCACTGCGTTTGAAGGATTGATGGTATGCAAAGTGAGGTTGTATGACTGGGCTCTCAATTGGGATCAGTGGCGTGCAAGCTGGGTCGCGTCTATCAGGTACTGAAATCGTTTTTTTTGCAGTTTCCACCTTTGAATGTCTTTGTACGAAGGCTTGTATGGTTTCAGCAAATGCCCCTGAAGGGTTTTCAAGATGGGGTTGCTGCTACTGCAGATGCATTGCTAGTATGGCCTTGGAATATAAGGCCACTGCTCGAGACTAGTTTCACTTTGTTTGTACATATGCAGGGGCGTATCGCTCTGTTGGGGGTTGGGGGCAGTATGAGTCTGCGTGGCTTGCATGGCATCGGGTTTATGCACCATTTGATATGTTGGTGAATGTTCTTTGAGTCTTGGTTCCGCGCCCCTTGCATCAGCTTCACCTACTGAGGGGACACGCTATCTTGGCCTAATTTATGACACAGCAGCCTCTGCGGGCACTATGGCAGCTCACAGGGCCTCCTGTTTTTCCTCTTCTTTTCATGCTGCTACTGCTCAGATGCGTGCGGCACCAGACTTTCCCTGTGCACTCCCAGCCTTCTTGAAATTGTTGCACACTGTTATGGAGCCAGCTGGTTTGTATGGGTGTGAACTCTGGGGCCTTCTATCTATTCCGGGTTTGTGGTCGTCTGGTTGGACCCTAGCTAAATTCTATAGCCTTACAGATCCTTTGGAGGTTAAGCGGTGCCGTCTGGTCCGTCAGTGGTTGCAGCTCCCTCAGTCTGTGCCTCTTTTGCCTTTGTTACATGAGCTTGGATCTGAACCTCTTGTGCATTGCTATGTTCGGCGTGCTGTTCGTTTTTATAACTGCCTTGTTGAGTTGGATGCTGCTTCAGTGTATCGAAGTGCTCTGCAACAGAACATTGATGATGCTCTCTCCACTCGCTCCCGTGCCCATAACTTTGTGGGGGCTCTTTTTCAGGTGCTACGGATCCTTTTGCCCCGTGAAGGTGGTCTTACTCGCACCTTGCGAGCTTGCCTGCCTTTGGATATTGATGGCATTGATGAGGCATTGCATACTCGGTACACTGAGCACATTCAGCGTCTGTCCCAGGTTGTCAATGGTCCTGGGTCCCGTACTGGTCTGTATTTCAGGGTTGTTGGTACACATGTTTTGGGTGTTGTCCCTTCTTTTTACTCATGTCGACTGTCTCATGGTGTGTTGGTACGTTTCTTGCGTTTTCGTCTTGGTTGCCATCATTTGCGTATCCATACTGGGCGTTGGCTTCCGCCCCTCCTTCCGCATTCTCAACGCACATGTTTGCGGTGTCGCTCCACAGTAGTTGATGATGAGGCGCATTGTTTGTTCATGTGTGAACACCCCACAATTGTTGAGGCTAGAGATTTGTTTCTGGCAGCTGTGGTTCCCCCCGTGGCCGCGTTGTCCTCGCTCAGGTATGCTGATTTCTGGGCACTGTCCGCCACTGGCTGTGTCCCTCTCTCGGCCTTGGTCAAGTATGTGGCCGTGTGTGTTCGTGTCTGTTGGTACTGCCATCAGTCCGGTGGTACTGATGTGGTGGACTTACCGGATATCTTGCTCCCGGCAGGTCAATATTTGGATCTGTTTGATTCGGAGTCGGAGCCAGATGTTCCTAGTGATTCGTCTGATGAGGAACTGGTTGAAGTCTAGATAGCTACATGTTTGGGTATTCGCCTTGGTTGGTGTGCTGGCCGTCTTGGGTGGTACATCTGCGGTGGACTTACTGGACATCCTGCTTGGTTGGTGCTCTGGATTGTGTTTGATTTGGATACACCCATCAGTCTCCTGCTGGTGATTTGTTTGCCGTGTCCGTAGTTGGATGTCTGCTTGGGTATTCCTCTTGCTTGGTGGTATGGATTCCATTGTTTTTGGACCCATCCGATGGTGTGTTTGGTCGTTTCGACCTAGCAGCCCTTTGCGGTTGCCGCACCTTAAATTTTTGTTTGTTTGTTTGTTTGTTTGTTTGTTTATGATTGCGACAGATACGGGGCTCTGGCCAGAATCCTTGGATGGTTTTATGGCATGGCCGGATGCAGTTGTGCTGGTGCATCCACACATGGTACCTATGAATGGTGGCAGAACGTACAGCTAGTGAATGGAGTCATGTGGTGGGTGCTGCACGGTCCCAGGGGTGTGTAGTAATCTTTCTCACTTATAGAGCTGGATCAGATGACTACTCTAGTGAGCTCTATTGGGGCATATGCCGCCTGCTTACAAGTTATAAGCTAGATCACTGAGCAGCTCACTTTCGAGGCATAGCAGTAGGTGTGGAATGGGCTGGCTTTTCGTCATGGTGAATATTTGGTGACTTGGAGTGCTGGAGTGGCATAGAGTATTGGAGTTGTATTTCTGTCATGTCAATGGGGGTGCACGGCTCCAAAGTCGTGCTGCGAGTCTACCTCAACGTGTTGCAGTGATTAAAATACTATGTGAAGCCTTGGAGAGGGAAAGCGCCACTTACTTTGTCCAGGTCTTTTGATGGCTAAGCTAAGTAAGCCATCATTCCATTGTTGGATGCCCGTCCACCATGCCGTGACTTCCTGACACTTCTGGGTACTTTTGAGTGTTTTGTTAAACTTGTTATGTTTCTGGTGTTAGCATAAGCAGCGGTTGGGCAAGTCGAGACTAAGTTCAGCAGATTAACACGTATCGAAAATGCAATGGTGGATTTGTCGTCCGCGGCCTTTCAGATGCATCCGATCGTCAGAGAAGCTCGCTGCTTGGCCCTGCATACCACTTATCTCTGCATTTACAATCGGAATGTATCCAACTGAATAGAGCTACATGATATTCTAGAGGAACCACAAGAAGCAGAACAGTCAACTACTGACAACCCCTCGATCTGAGAGTCTCCCCTTTTCTACTCTGTCTAGGGCATCCCTCTGTCGCCATCCTACAAGTCCTATTCACGCGAATAATACAATATAAGAATCACAGCGTACGCCTGCATCCATCTCCAATAAGACTTATGCAGGCGTACGATGTAATTATTATATCTCAATTATTGTACTCCACCCGTTCCACCCCTAAGAGCCACTGCCCATGAAGAACCCGGTGATCAGATGGCATGCAGTCTATCTCTTCTTCTTCCTGTGCGGGTTCATCCCTCCCTGTCCTCCACTCTTGAAGTCTGCCTCCTGTCCTTGCAGCTCAGCATAGAACTTCCTCTCATTGGCCAGCCGCTCAGCATCCACCTCAGCACGAGAAGCATCACGAGCCTGGCAACACACACAAAAAGCAGTACAAATCTTTCAGTCACATTCCAGCCATGTGGGAGTGTGACGCACACCGTGGCTGCAGGAAACGGTGCGCGGACAGGCAGCAAACACCATTTGTAGGTATAGAACACAAGGATCAGATACCGCAGATACCAATCTCCAACCTGTGCTGGTGCTACATTTCATGATATGCCATAGCAAAAGGTGCCATAGGCCCCGCACCTCAAGCTGTCACAAAGTACAGCGAGGTGGAACAGAACCTGTGCCGGTGTACAGTACAGGTGTTCTGGTTCTACTTCACTAACGTGTACTGACCAGGTCGCCAATCCCCTTCCCTTGAAATGGTACCACAAAGGTGAGTGGGCCGAAAGCAACATCGTGAGCGCTAGCAAATCGAGTAGAGGTGCAGAAGACCAATAGCAAATCGAGTAGAACTGTGCATGTTGCTAATGAAATGGCAACATGCACAGCTTGAGGGGCTTTCCATACAACTTCCCTTTGTAAAACCCCAATGTATCTTCATACATGATTAATCTACTAATAAAAGCAACAGCTTTTTGAATTCCACTTTTTCATCCAATCAAGCACGATAACCAATAAAAACATTGGGGCAAGAGTGCAGGGCTGTTAGGCAAAGAGCACTACTACAATGTTTGAGAACCGTCTGTGTACAGGAAAACTGCAGAAGTCCGGCAGAAGGTCACTGCCAAGTGCCAACAAGCTACGCTCCCATCACACTGAAAGGTATGAGCTCCATGTACGATCTCCAACCCACGGACCTTCCCATAAGCACAGGGCAAAGTCCCTGCAAAAGGTAAGCTGTGGGGGTATATCCTACGGCTGAACAACTCAAACACAAGACATCTTTTCACAGCTTGCTTCTTCCCCTCATCCTCCACCCTTACAGCACACGCGACTCAACTTCACCAACAGAAATGACTAACAAAGGGACCAGAACATATCCCAGGTTCCCACAGAAAGCAAGCAACACAGAAAACTACAACCCTCCCCCCTGGGTGTGTGTGTGGTCGGTAGTGGTGTTCTAGGCATAGACATCTGCATGGTTGTGTGTTAGCCACCCCAGGCACCAACAGGCCCATAACCCCCCAGCCAGAACCCCCAGTCCCCATGCAAAAACTACAACCCTCCCACCAAACCCCAAAGTGCACAGTCAGACCCCCAAGGCCCACCTGTGCCATGAATGCAGCCCCCAAGGCCCACCCCCAAGGCCCACCTGTGCCATGAATGCAGCCCCCAAGGCCCACCCCCAAGGCCCACCCCCAAGGCCCACCTGTGCCATGAATGCAGCCCCCAAGGCCCACCCCCAAGGCCCACCCCCAAGGCCCACCTGTGCCATGAATGCAGCCCCCAAGGCCCACCCCCAAGGCCCACCCCCAAGGCCCACCTGTGCCATGAATGCAGCCCCCAAGGCCCACCCCCAAGGCCCACCTGTGCCATGAATGCATCCCCCAAGGCCCACCCCCAAGGCCCACCTGTGCCATGAATGCAGCCCCCAAGGCCCACCCCCAAGGCCCACCCCCAAGGCCCACCTGTGCCATGAATGCAGCATCCTTCCTGAGCTCCCTGACTGCTCCTCTCTTCTCCTTGACCATCTGCCTCTGCATCTTCTTGACATTAGCACGCTGGCGATCAGGGTCATAATCCCGCCCAGCCACAAAGTCATCCTCATAGCGGGGGTTGTACTCCTTAGGCATGGCCACAGCAATCCTGTAAAGGATGATGGGGAGCCAGGCGGGTTTTGTGGATCATTGACTAGCATTGAAGGGGTATCGAGACAAAAACGGCTGTGCAGGAGATGTGGGACAATCCTGGCATAACCACGATGTTTATTTAGAAGAGAAAAGAGGTCGCAAGCGGGGCTTCGGGCGTGGTCATATTGTCAACAGCCCCTACCATCTAGATTAACAGTACAAGAGTAGACTAGCTAGCAAAAGCAAATCAACCTGTACACCAAGAAGGTAAAACACCAAGTTATACAACATGCTTGCGTTTAGAACATTCCAATCAGGCAAGGAATCACTTTTTTGTGTATGCATGTTATGGCAATGTAAATCCTCACTAAGTAGGCCTACTTCCTTTGTTATACGCCACAAATGGTGTGTGCGTAGATGTGACCATGTAACCACGGTATTGTAACAGCTCTCCTACAAGGAGGAGGAGGGTGGGCGAGGGGGTACCAGCAGAGAAAAGAGGGAGGGGCGGGAGTACAGCAGGGGCGGGGGCACGCAGCGTAGGAGTAGCTTGGGCTCACTATCTTTCACCACAACTGGGGCAATGCAGAAACACACAACAGAAGGATACTCAAGGCGCAAAGTGACCAGGCAGCAACATGGGACTGGACCCAGAAGGAGAAGGGTAGCGGGGCATGCAACTCAATCAGCAGACATCGACAACGTCGCAATTGGAAAGGGAAACATCTTGCTTTTTAGTTCTCTTCCGTCCATATCTCCTGCCTGCCAAACCGCTGTGTCCAGAACCACAAGACCCAGACCCTCTCCTCGCTCTCCCGCTCCTCCTCTTGCTTCTGCACTCTCTTCCCCTCTTGCATCCCAACTATAACCATGTACTGCTGACCTGTAACTACAATACCCAAAACCCACCAACCTAGAATCCTGTAGGTGCCAGACATTGCCCCACCCAAAAACATCCCTCCACCCACCTATGTGCTTGAACCACTGGCACCCGTGTGACCACCACCTTATCCACCAGACCCTGTCCCTCCTCCACTAAACCCTGCAGCACAGCCCCAGCCCCTTCTGGTAAACCCTGCAACCCTGCTACAGCCCTAGCAGCAGATACCAGCGGCCGTAGCACCTCCGGCAGAGCAGCACCACAGCTTGCTACTGCCAGGTGACAGGCATGGCTGGCTGTAGCAACTAAGCACCCCAGCAGCTGTAGCTTGAAGGAGTCGGTGGTGAACTGCGGGTCCGAAGGGTCAGCCGTTACCACTTCTGAAAATCTCAAAGGAGGTATGCTGTTGCTGCTGCTGCTGCCATTTGCTGCTATTGCTACTGCTGGCGTATCACCTTCTGCACTCTGCTGCTGCTTGGATTTGGAGCCCTTTTTGGAGGGTTTCAACCTCTCCTTCTTCTGCTGCTTGCTATTGCCGCCTGCTGCTGCTGCTGATGCTGGAAAAGAGGAAATACTGGAGCCAACAAAGCTCAGCACACCCTCACTGATCAAACTTGGCACCATTTGGTCCACAGCACACCCGCTAACCCCACCTGTAGCTGCTACTGCTGCTGCTAAGCCACCACCCTCCCGCGAACCCCATGTCGGCACAAAACCCCATAAGAGGTGCGTCAAGAATGTATAAACCTCTGGCGTGTACCGCTGAGCAGGTGCCTCCATACCTAGCAGCATCCCAGCCACCAACAACCCCACCGCTGCCTCCACCGGCCCCGTCACCGGACACTGCCCAAGGCACTTCCCAAGCAGCAGTGTCACCGGGGTGACAACCGGGTGACGCTTGTCACTCACCGGGAACAGGCAGCTGAAGAGCCGTAACTGCAGCAGCTGGCGCGGACCGAACCAGCCATGCAGTGGCTGCGAGAGGGGATCTGCTGCAGCAGCCGCAAGCCGTTCCTGTATCCTCCCAAGCCGTGCCCGTGCTACCGTTGCTGCATAGTACGGCACCTCCCGCGTCATCACTAACAGTTGACCAAACAACACATCCAACTGCTCATTTGGCAGTGGTGTTTGACCAGCCAGCATGGCGTAATGCTGCACTAGAATACCGTACAACACCTGCAGCTTACGCTTGTTGTCCGTCGCCAGCGTCGATGCGTTGTAGGCCCGGATACGATGCAGCGCAATCTGCAGTTGCTCTGCCGGCCGGCCCGCTACCAATGCAGCAAACGCCTCGTATGTCTCTGGCACTGGAATGGTGTAGGGCAAGTCCAAGGGACCCTCCAACTGCTGCTGCTGCTGTTGTCGTTGCCGGCTCTGCTGCTGCTGCTGCTTTCCTGCTTGTTTTTCCTTTGTACTTGCTGCTTGTCTTTCCCCTGCTGCTGCACCGGCCCCTTGAACCCCACCCTCTTCTTCAGAACTTCCCCCTTCCTCCCCCTCCTCCTCCTCTTCCTCTAGCTCCTCCGCCTCCCTTTCTTCACTCCCACCAACCTCTTCCTCCCCTTCCTCCTCTTCCCCTTCATCCTCCTCTCCTTCCTCTGCTGCTGCTGGTACCTCCACCCCATGTTTTGCTGCTATCAACGCCGCCATCTCCCTAAACCGCTCCTGCAAAGGGTGGTCTCCTGCCGCCCTCTCCTGCCGCCTTTGATCCAACGCACTCAACCCCCCACCCCCCTCCTCACTCTCCCCCTCTTCCTCCTCCCCTTCATCTTCCTCCGATAGCGCCCAATTCTCATCCAAGGCGTCACCTGAAGCATCTAACCCGCTCCTAAACCCCCCACCCTGCTCCTGACCCTCCATCCGCTGTCTCTTGGCTGCATACCCGCCCTTGGGCCCGTCTTGCACCCCGCCGCCCCCGACCTCCTCCCCCTCCCCCTCCGCTGCCCCAGCCTCTCCTCGCATCCGCTTCAGCCGTTCCCGTTCTAGTGCTTGCAAGCGTTCCTGCTCTTTTTGGGCCAGCTCCTCAGGACTCAGGGTGCGCTCACCTGCGTGAGCTTTGGCCTCAAAGACCAAAACACGTGCAGCTTGGTCATAGGCAGCATCACCTTCATTGTCTGGGGCAACCTTGTGCTTCCTGAAAAGCATAGAAATTAAAAAGCAGAGGTGAGCTATGGTGCTCTTTCATAGGCCGAACTGACCTCCATGCAACAATACGGTTCTCAATAACACAACAATAGAATAGGCATCATCAATCCTGGTTCAATCTTGCGTGATCTGTCAGGCCATGTAAGACAGCATTTCCAAGACAAGCGCACAGTGGTGTTCCCGGGCCTTTCAAGTACATCTATCAACCTTCTCTTTCATACCATTGACCCTGATGGGAGATCGTAAATGAACTCCATGCTCTGATACTTGCCAGATAGCCAGGCACCAACAGTCCTTCACTTTGGCCACAAACACATTTACGCCACGTATGTAGCTGTAGCTTGTGTGTGGCAAATTCACCATCGGTTGTGTGGCTTCGTGATTGTGATCAGGAGCCTTGTGTTTATGGCCTAGGTTTGTTTGGCCATTGCCATAGCGGTCTTGCGTTTTGATTGATTGATGTAGCTGTAACAGTAATGATCCAGGAATCGGTGTCCAAAGCATGCAACATTGCCTGTATATGTTAAGCTATCATCTGCACACACCGTCCTGTGCCCTGCCTCCTTCTCCTGCCTATTATCCCCATAACTGGCATCTCCCCTCACCCTGCTGGCTGCAAGATGCCTTACGCTCTCATCCGTACACCCTCGAGCAAGCCCTTTGGTATCCCCAGCTTCCCGCTTGCACATCCTCTTCTCTGTTCTCTTGCACACTTCCTCCCACCAAGCCTGCCGTCCCCTCCCCTCCCCTACCGTCCCCTTCTCCCTCGCCCCCTTCTCCCCCTCCCCCACCCTTGTTCCCCCTCATGACTGGATTCCTGCTGCCCACCAGCACCCCGTTCCCTGCACACCTCCTCTCAACCCCCCCCCTCCCCCTCCCAGCTCTCTTACCCTGTGCTCCCTCCCTTCTGCCACCCTCCTCATTCCTTCCCCCCCCCCCATCTTGCCCCCCTTCCCTTCCCCGCCTTGCCTCCCCCTCCCCCCCCTCCACCAGTCCCCTCCTAAGGCCCACTTACTTGTCCCACCCTGCTGGTTTAATCAAGCTTGACAGTGCCCGCCCCTCCACCAGGCTCTTGAACTGCTCATCCAGTTGATCCAGTGCAGCTTCATCCGCCTCCTTCTGCTGGGCCTTCATAGCCTTGTACATCTTACTCTTGCGTATGATCTCCTCCATCACCTCCTTACGGGTCTTAGGAGCACCAGCAGCACCACCCTCACCACC